>JAULBZ010006341.1:0-12477 GCA_032360805.1 Neoturris breviconis
TTCGTCTTGCTAATCAAAATTATAGACTTTTTCTCTACGTTGAAATTTCGAATTTTTGCAAATATTTCACTTTGTCCCTTATTTGGCCAAGATTGTATCTTGCTTACTTCACAGTGTTTGTAGAAAATGAAATTCGTTCATTAAAAATTAGAAATGTTAAAGTAGCTACAATCCCGGACAATAATACTGTAGACAAAGTGAAATTTTTGCAAAAAGTTAAAATTCTTTAATTTTGATTAACAAAACGAATGGCACGAAAATTTGAATTTGTTCTAAAAGTCTAGGTACTAGGCTGCTGGGAACAACAGAATTCGCCGAGTTTGAAAAAGGTCCTAAGATCTAAGTCTACTCGATAAATCTCCGAGATAAATCTGTAGGAACTTATCGTGGTCGTTTTCCGCATTTTTGTTTTACTTGTGCCGTGTACTGTTCGTTGAAATTTGTAAAATGCCTCTAATGTAATTTTCGGCATTGTAGTTGGGTAAAAGATTATGAACGAAAGTAGAAATGTCGTTAAATGTACTAAAGTACTGACCTCTATCAGAGAACACCATCCCGTATCTTCTTCTAATCGTTTCAACACTTTTTACATTCTTTCGATCAGTTCTTGTCATAGTGAAAATTATGAACTTGTTCTAATAAAATAGCTACTAGCTAAAACTTTGAATTAAGTAAGGATCACTTTTAAGAATTGACGTGAATGTTTTTATCATTAATATATATTTACAATATGATGCAAACGAGAATTTTAAATCAAATTAGCATTTACTTTCATTACCACAAACATAATAAACTATTATTAAAAGTTATACAACTATATTTCGGCACTCCATATGATGAGCCTGTATTTCAGCACTCCATATGACGAGCCTTTATTTCGGCACTCCATATAACGAGCCTGTAGGGAAAATATAAAGCGGCATCATTGGAACGTTTAATCGACATCAAAAAGGACATCAACACGACTGTCTGATCGACTTTAATTGGATTTTATATTGGATTTTCATAAAGAAAGTAAAACGTTTTTTATTAAAAAATCAATAATCGGAACATATACTCCACACTAAGCTTCATCAGGACAAACTATTAGAATTGAGTTGTAACGTTACCACACGAACGCTACTGCATCAATTACACTTAAGTATCCAATAATAGACTTTTCTGTAGCGTGATCCAAAGCGTCGATGAATAACAACCGTTATGCCCTACTTTGTAATAATTGCCCCACTTTGTAATACCTGCCCTGCTTTGTAACGCTGTAGGCATAACCAATTAGTTGTACGTATATTTTGCTACGAAACGGATATGCTACAACTTCTATTCTATTACATCTTCAGTAGACTTCTTGGAATGATATCACATGGCATTTGTATGACAATCCATGACATTGAATTTTCGTGCATATAAAGACCAATCTCCATACAGCGCCTTTTGAGCGCGCGTTTTTAATCTCGGACACAGATATGCAAATAAAGTCAGAAATGTTGAAGTCCTTAAACAATCAGCTACAGTCCATGATGAAATCGCTTGAACAAGCACATCGAGCGTACCTGCATCTATTGTTGCGAGACAACGATAAAGAAACAGAAAAGGAATAGATGATACTCATTAGGAAAATATATAAAATATTCGGAATTAGAGCAAGTATTTTTGCACAAGGTGAGGTTAGCATTGGCGACGGGAAGTTAAGAGCCTCAGCAACAAGCAAAATTAAACATTGATGTTGGATACACACTGTAAACAGTGACCATCCGAGTGGGAGATATAGAGATTTTAAGGTAAAATAACCTGGAGAAAGGGTTTATCTCCTTAGGGACCATAGAGCTCTCTTCGCATGTCTTACAGTTGAATATGTGGTAAGCAAATGTCATCAAAATTTCCGCTCCAAGGAAGAACTGTGTGATTTACCGCATCACAGACTTCTCCACAAAGTTCACGTGTCAGTGGTAGCCTTTCATAATGCAGAGGCCAAATCAAAAGTCTCTGGAGAAAATGATACCATTCTACAGTTAAACGGATCTCCGGGGGACAAGAACTTGGACATCCCATCTCACATCATATTTAACAGTAGTGCAAGTTTAATGGACCCGTTCTTAACAACTATTGGGACAAGCTACCGGATATTATTTTTTCTATTCAATAGACAGAAAATTACAAAAACTGAAAAAGGACAACTACAAAACACTTGATACCCATGGTAGAAAATTCATCGATTACAAAAGAAAAGTAAAAATACATTAAACAACAAAAGAAAAGAGTTGTGATGAGGTTAGCAAGGAAGAAAGTATTTACAACAATGGGATATCAAATCTTTCTGAGGACTTGAGAAAAGCAATAGTATTTTTCAGCACAGAAGAATTTTGTTCTGTGCTGTAAATATCATTACCATAAAGAAGTAAATGAACCAGTTTATCATCCGAAAGATTCGATATAGAACCTATAATATCTTTAGTATTGTCAAGGAGTGTCTTCCTTAAAGGCCCATAAAAGGGACCACGCAAGAGATATTGATTGGTAGATTTAATTTCAAGACTACAACTACAAAGAGGATTTCGGGTATCAAGAAAATTGTGTCGAAATTTATGTTCTCTTAGATGGCTAAAGTTGACACACAATCGGGTTAATAAGTTCAGACCAAGAGGATCATGAACGTTATATAAAAAATTTGACATTGTTGATTTTTACCCGTCAACCACGAATAACCTCCTCAATAAGCCTCTCGTATAAGCCTCTACGCTAAAAGCTTAACCATTAACCGCCATGTGAATCAAAAAAGGTGACAACGCTATGTTCGGTGTAATGATGGTGAGTCACGACGGCGGGGAGGTATGTGAACTTGTTGGCTTCCACCTTCTCGACAAACTTTCTCCTTTAATTGAAAAAAACACGTTGGCTTATACAGGAATGATGGGCTTGCCGTTTTTAACAATGCTAACGGACCGAAATTAGACCTTCTGAGGAAGGACATCATCGCCTTATTAAAGAATGAGGAACTGTCAATAACCACCCCGGTGTTTGAAAGAGAAGACAACCATTATAAGAGTTAACCCACAGAGATTACTTAACAAGCGGACTGAACTAATATTGCAATTTCGTTACAAACGCATTTTTATTATCTAACACAACTGAGTAACATGGAACCAACACAACCAACACTAACGGAAGAGTTATTAACTTTACAATGTTTTAATGCGGTAGAACAACAGCAAACAAACTTCCGCCAGCAAATAGTACAAACATTTGGTAGTACAATGACTGACATGACTTACCACTTTAGCAGATACAATAAAACTTGTTTCGTGAAGGCTCAAAAAACCTCAATAGGGAAAGAGGAACAACCTTCTAATACAACACCCTCAACATCTAATCATAAAAAGGGAAAAGAATGGTTGGTCCTGCTCAATTACCTAAGGGGAAAAAATCTTAAAATTGGTACTCACCCTTAGGAAGGAGAACTAAGTGACGAATATAACACTGAGGAAGAACTCGTTGTTGACCCAAACGATTTGCTCTTCAATGTTATAAATGCTGGTGCTGAGGAATCGGAAAATAGCGAAAGTGATGAGGACCTCGTAACAATTTAGAGGCAGACTTTTAATTGGAAGACAAATGTCAGGAACAAATAAATCCTCAGTTAGCTACAGCAGTCAATAATATCTGGAATCTAAAATTATCAAAGGAAAAAATAAAAGAAAGGCTAGAAAAGCATTACAGGCCAAAAATCTGCGAACAGCTTTTCCTAACCAAAGTTAACCCAGAATTGTTTTCAACCTTGTCTAAACATGGTAGGTCAAAAGACATTAAGTTTCAAAAATTACAAACTTATAACCTAAAAGCAGGTATACCAATAGCTAAACAACTGGAGGTTTTAGAATTGCAAAGGAACAGTTAAAATATATGCAATTGTTAGCAACTGATACCCTAGGCATGATGAGCTGCACAAACACTCAAATATTGCAAGTGCGTAAGGATACCCTTGCTCCAAGAACTGAGCTTCAATTATAGGCAATTAATAAATGAGGTTCCAGAAGGCTCAAAACTTCTATTTGGAGACGATTTGTCAAAAGAACTTTCATCTATCAAAGCATCTAATAGAGCCAGTAAAGGGATCTTCAACAACAATGACCTCAAAAATAAGATAGATAACAGCAACAGGTTTTTAAAAAAACTATCGAAGCGGTATGAGAAGAAGCAAGAACCGAGGCCAATACAAGCCTAATTTCCGAAACAACAGTTACAACAACAACAGCAACCACAAAGGAAGGAATTAAGTAAGCAAAGACATAAAGGTACAATCTTAGACATTAATATAGAGACTTTTTTCAAATTTTGACGAGTAATACGCGCCACAAGCAAGACAAAAACGCGAAATACGACCGCAGCAAGTCCCCTGAGATTTATCTCAGTGATTTATCTTGTAGACTTAAGCCTTAGGATCTTAGAATCTTAGGACTTTTTGCAAACTCGATATATTTTGTTGCTTCTAGCTGCCTAGTACCCAGGCTTTTGGAGCAAATTCGAATTTTCGCGCCATTCGTCTTGCTAATCAAAATTGATGACTTTTTCTCTACGTTGGAATTTCGAATTTTTGCAAATATTTCACTTTGTCCACAGTATATTTGGCCAAGATTGTATGTCAAATTATTCGCACACCTTACACATATGAAAAATTAACACAGCATTGCGCAATATGGGAAAGTATTACTTCTGATTCAACTATATTAGATATTGTAAATAACCTTTTAGCCTCATCCAAAAAGTATTGAAGATCATCATAATCCAACAGGTGGATGTAGCAATAGTTGTGGCACCAATATGGCCCACACAAGCATGGTTTCCCATGCTAACAAACCTACTAGTACGTCGGCCGTTGATATTCAAACCAGGCAATAAAAAATTGTTTTACTCGGGACATCCCTCAACACCACATCCAATGGCTCCAAGATTAAAGTTAATGGCGGCTCTGTTATCAACAAACTATATATATCAACAGAACTTCCACCACGAACTACGAACATTCTCCTACACGCATGGAGAGACGGTGCAAGAGACACAATATGAGGGAATCCTTAAGAAATAGGAATTGTATTGTAGTCAAATGAAAATCTCCTCACGCAATACATGTAAACACCATTTTAAAGTTTCTCACAGATATGTTTGAGGAAAGATCTATTGAGGGTTTTAATAAACTATCAGACCATGCACTGATAACCAGGTTTATAAAAGGAGTTTATATTCTTAGACCACCTATGCCACAATATACTTAGACGTGGGACATAAATTTGGTTCTTGAATATCTAAAAACTTTAGATGATAATAACAAATTAGATCTAAAAACGTTGAACCAAAATCTTTGATGCGATGAAGTTATTCAGGAATCTTTTTTAAATATTTTAAATATTTTGAAAAAACGTCATGTTACACTATACATTCATTCCCTTCAAAATTCTAATTACAAGAGGAGTTTTACTTGTTTCATAGAAGAATCTTAATTTATTAAGCTCCTATGGGGGAAAGAGGGGAGAGGGCAGCCATTTCTAAGGGAGATCATGCAAAGATCTGGCTTGATAACTGCCCCAGTAAAATTAACCATTGTATTACAGAAGATATGTTGAAGACATTTTCGTTCTTTTTTCGTCACCTGATCAGGTTGAATTATTTAAATCTTATTTGAATATCCGTCACAAAAATGATAATAAAGGCTATACTCTGAAAGTACAAACTTTACTGTCAACAACAAATATATATTTTAACACAGTTTTTTAACACAAACTTTTAAATAGTTTTTGGTTTTACCAAACACTTCTAAAAGCAAACATAGTTCATAACAACTGAAATCAATGGTAATATGTCATTCTCGGACATCAAAATCAGTAGAGAAAATTCTGCTTATTGTTACATCTGTATATAGAGAATCCACTTTTAGTGGCGTGTATACTAACTGTCAGTTTTATTCAGATATCCAATAAAGTGAGTTTTGGTGTCATCATTAATATTTAGATGTATTTCTCTTTGTTCAGACATGATCTACTAAAATCGGTATTTCGTAAACATGGTTATCCTTCTACCTTCATCGATAAGTGTACTAGAAAGTTCTTTGATAAAATCTATAATATCAAATCGGTCATTCCATCGGTAGAAAAGAAAGAACATATGATCTTGATACCTTACCTTGGTAAACTTTCCCTGCAAACTAGGTCTCGCTTATACAAGATGGTTAGAGAAAGTTTACCAAGTTGAAAATTCTTCCAATTTTATCAAGCAGGGGGTATGAAATATTTGAAAAAAATTCCAAAAATTAATAGGCTTGTGGAGATGTTCATTGCGTTAACATTATAAATTACAATTCAAGGATAAAAGTAATACTTGGGGTTACCAGGCCACTTTGTTATATGTTCCTTAAATACATATCCTTCTATGTCAGTAGTATGTCTTTTTCTATATTTGGTACGTATATAACATAAGACAACTTCCGTACCATTCTCCTTGAAAGCATATGTCACATTCGTAAATTCAACTAGCTGGCCACTTTTATAATTTAGCACACTGTGTTCCTCTATATTTCTGCCACGAGAATTACCTGAAGTTGTAACGTGATAAAGGTAGAAAAACCAACTCATATATCCAAACCACATGTAGTCTACCTGACTTGGAAAATCTACAGAAATTACACGATCAATCGCATTGTATGGTGGGATAGTTTGTTTCAATTCATAAACCATTCGTCCAATATTTGATGAAAATGTGCATATTGTATAATTTGAATAAATGAGAAAATAAAGATCAATTAACATAGTCTCGATTGCATGGACCGTATGCAATCTACCTGAATTTCCGGCAGAGGGACGAGTTAAAATATTATAATTATTAGACAAGTTTTTTCTTTCTAATGTTCTTTTCATATTGTGTTGATCACTAGCAAGATAAATATCTTTATTACTTGCATTTGGAAGATGTTTATTGAAATATGCTTCTGCAGCTTGTAAATAAACGGTTTCATCTGTAAGTTTAGCTTCTCCAGAAGAGACCTTATCACCTCTTCTAATATGCATTGCAACGTAAGGATGTGTTAGTCCTGTGGTATTTGATATAGTCCTTATCTTGGTCAAAAGGTATTCGTTTGGACGAAGTAATAAGTACCCTAAAAACTGCGAAGTAAACCACAACCATGGGTTGCTTACATTAAATTTTAACAATGCTGTTTCAATTTCGTACGGTAGTGTTGTTGGAATGTGTCTTGGGTGTGGGAAAGCAAGCTCTGAGTGATAGATCATAACCTTATAAGAATTATTTACCTCGTAACCGTTTGGTTCATAGCAATTTGCTTTTTGAATATTACATTTTTTTACATGTTTATAATATTTCTCTTTCAAGTAGCCACATTTTTTAGATTCAGGTTTTAGCCATTTTGCCAAGCCGCCAAATTGATCATAAGCGACCTGTTTAATGAACCATGTTCTACCTAAACCATACGCTACTTGCATACAAACTCCATATCGATGAATCATTGATCCGAGACCAGCTATATTATCTCTATTCTCGCAATACAGTATTTTCTTTGATTCGCAGTCTCCTTCCTCTTGTAAACTTTCAATCTGTTTCCTCATCGTAAGGTAAACATCTTCCAAAGTAGAGAAATTACTACTCGATTCTCTTTCACTGCTTACTGTTTTTGCTGTTTTATAACTAGAGTTTTTATTTAATTTCCACACTTCGTTCCCAATCTGTGTGGTATCAGTTGAGAGAAATGTTTTACTTTCTGTATCTGCTCGTTCATTTTTAGAGATATTATACAACTTTTTTCCAACCTTTCCTGCGTTATTTCCTCCGATATCATATATCCGGTTCGTTTTGAAGCCAATATTTTTAATTTCGTTTTTTTCTTTCTCCACTGTTTCTTCTCCATTTGCTTGATTTAAGTGTTCTTCTTCATCTTTGTTTATGTGTGCTCTTACTTCCTTACGCTTTTCTTCGGCAGATGTTGCAGATTTCCATTTATTAAATTTATCAGAACTTTGCAGCAAGATTTCCACAGAATTTTCTCTTGTTAGAACTGCATTTATACTGAAGTCAGAAATCGTAAATCGCGTGTAGATTTTGTATATATACACTGTCATCAAAATTTGGATAAAAAGTATAGCCAGAAATATCGATCTCGTCCTCATCGATCTCATCTCCTCTCTCTTAAAGATATGTACTTTGTTGTTTGTTTTTTATATTCGAGTTAAACACGATTTCCGAACTTGAATAACGTTTAATTTAAGTATTTAAGTATAGCAATTAGTTATTTATGTAAGATTGTTATGGCCTTTCTACATTATAGAATACTTTATCATCTGAAAAATTTGAAAAATTAACACCCAATCGTGTAAATCAACCTTAATATATCAAGGAAGCTTAAACCTTCTTGAATATATGTATAAAAGGAAATTAATTTTTTTAAATTAATTCTTTCATTTTTGAATATGCAGATTTTACTTTCATTAGGAAATTGCTATAGCTACATATAATTTACTATAAATCATATTTAATTATTCAAACATTTTCTTTCAGCTGTTGAACATGCGTATAGAACTAAGTTTAATCAAGGAAGTGTTGGTTTAATAAGAATAGAACATGTGTATAGAACTAAAGTGAAATGAAAACATGTGAATAGAACTAAGAACTACAGAAGAAGCAGTCATAGGGAGGTATTCTGAGAAATAGGTGGTCTTATTATCTAGCTGAGGTCCATCTCGTGATTAGTACAAAAGCAGCCAACGGAGGTGTTCTAAGGTGGTGTACTGGCTGGGAATTAGACCTGCTCTTACTTTCCAGAAAACAAGGTACAGCTGAAGATTTGAACTGTTCTTGCGTCACTATTCTCCTCCCGGTTGGGGATATGAGCTGTTCTGAACTGGTATCTCGTCGACTGGGAAATCGATGGGTTTTTGAGAAGCTCTGGCTGGATATATGAACTGTTCTAAGATGTCGTCTCGGCTGGGGAAATATGGCTCCAAATAAAATTCCTCCAGCTGGAAATAGGATCTGTTCTAGGATGAACATTCCTGTGGTTAGCTTGGGAAAAGAGGTGTTCTTGCGAGAAAAACTATACAGTTTCAGGGAAGTCTTATGTAGCTGGAAATATTAACTGTTATATATATATGTAACCAGATATCGATGATAATGATTTACTATACAGCCAGATTCTGACTAGCTAAGTATATTCAAGTCACTTCCTCCTATCTGGTTTCTGTCACATGCTCTCGCCTACACTTCCTCCAGCTTACTGACAACAGTTAAGTCGCAAAGGATAAATTTGTATTAACTGACTAAATAAAAAAATAACAATTTTAGGATTATACATGAACTTTTATTTATGCTTAATATTCCTATATAAGGATTATGTATTGCTATATATGGTAATACACAGTCCATGTACGGGAATATACAGGATTGTTTTCGGTAGTATCTCACGTTGTGCACTTTTGTAAATACGTAGGTTTGACATTATTTTAATTCTGCTTATATTTGTTGTTTGATAAGCATAGGTTTCGGTATTACGTGCCCACTGGCACATCAATAGTGATTCCATTGGCCGGAGTAAAACCTGACCAAGTTTCATACATATTACATTAATGTATCAGAACTTATGCAGGGCCCCCTCCTCCCAGACTTACAAAGCCCTAAAAAGCCCAGCCTGAATAGGGTTAACTTATTTTTCATATTTTTGGCATCTATTTAACCCACTGAATTGGGATGTAAACATAATACTCGCTTTCAAAAACACAGAAGCCCAGCTGAGGACTGAAAGGAGAGAGTTTTTGGTTTGGTAGCGTTTGTTTGGTAATTTTTAGTGCTTGTCATTATGTACAAGCGCTTGGTATATTGTCTACTGTGTCTGTTGTATACCGTACTGCAAGTGATACTCTGCAAGCAATAATAAATAATCTTGTTCAATTTGACAGTATTAATATCAGACGACTATCAATAAGGCAGCTCTATCTGGCCAAAGATCTTCATTGGTGCCTCAGATATGTACAAAACAATAAAGTAAGAGGAAATAAACCTGTCAACCTTGTTTATAGTGAAGACGAATACAAGGCTTTAGAAGACTCTATTCGTAACAGTGATGCATATGTTTCTTTGGAAAAAGATCCCAAGTTAATAACTGCACTGCTACAACGGTTGCAAGTGAACTTGGTTAAGAACCCATGAAGTAATAAAACGGCTATTTTTATAGCCACACACTTGAAAAAGAACACCGATCCATGTTCACCGATCTTTAGATTTTAGAGATATTTTACATAAAGAAGCATTAAGGCAAATTTCCGCGCTCTAGGGATATTTTTCAAATATTAGCAATGAAACGGATAGTAACTAAAAAAACGTATTTACCCGAGCCAGCCCGCTTACCAAGACCTCACTGATACCTAAGCGAATTCCAGCTTACCGTGATGAAATTATTTCTATGCTTTCCAGGATAGAAAATAGATTTATAATTGGCTCAAAAAGGACAAGTGAATGATCTCGTGAAGCAAGGCAAAAAGTCTTCATATGAAAGGTAAGAAAGTTTTACCAACCTACTTGCCGAGTCCGCATAACCCTATACAAGTCGGGCTTTTTTAATATTTTATGGCAGGAGGTGGGAGGGATTCCGCAACCCCTCCATAACTTTTGAACGGCTAATAGTATAAGGATGAATCTTGACCGACTACAATAGTGCATCATGAATGGAACAGAATAGTACGTCAGCAATTTTCTGATGACGTCATCGTCAAGAACATTGCAAAATACCAACATTATCGTCCATTATTCCCGAAATAATCCGATTTTCAAAATTTCGAAATATCAGAGAAAACGGGTTAGTCATTCGACCAAAACTTTAAGAAACATTCCGTTTGTGATTATACCTGACTAAATTTTATGTTATACGTGCTATTCAAACTTATATACGTGTTATTGCAAAATAGTAATATTGTGGAAATAGATGGTCTCAGGTTATGACCTCTATTTTTTACCTGTTTTAGAAAATGTAGCTGGAATTTTTACAGTTTCTGTCCTATATATCGTTTAGTAAGTCTAGACTAGCTGATAGTTTTAGCACCATTGTTTTATTGATGCAGACGTTGTAGCTAAATAATAAAATGACAGAGGATGAAATCCGCCCCTGACCTGAATAGCATCAACAGAATAAATTCTTTCCATATGAACAGACCTAAAGGCGACGGCTTTGCGTCATGTGCGCCATGAAGTTTTCTTATCTGTGAGGTAATAACAAGTATTTATTTTGAGCGAAAACCTTTTGCTTATCGATCAACACGATCATCCTGTCGAATTTAATATCATTACATATAACTCCTCCTATTTGATTGCTTGATTGCTAATAAGTCTCGATTAATGCACTACAAGACTGCTAAGCGAAAAGTTAAGTGGACTTTCTTTAATTGAGACAAAAGTTAAATTGTTAAGTGACATCAGTGTTGCAGTCATTTCAATTTAAAGTTGTCGTCACCCTGCTTGTACACTATCAAAGGATTTTAGTCATGTCAAATTGCGGCAACAAAACAATATACAAGGACCGTCCCACATTTAAATTAAATAGGGTTAGTCACATTTAAACCAGGTTGGTCTTTCTTGAGGTTCTTGTTTAATAGGCGGGGGGTGAATATTGTAATGTCCGATATTATCTAGCCTGAGTTCCAGTCCCTAACTACGACAACTACTTGTCGTAGTTAGTGACTGGAACTCAGGCTAATATTATCATAATTAAGTCATTTTAACTGCCGAATACGACCCTATATGTTCCCGTATTTAAACTGTGAAAATTGCCATATCCCAGTGAGCACACGACTTCGTTTTGAAGTTGTTACAACGTTTTTACGACGTCGTGTGACATCATGGATAGGTATATGCAGTATGATTTTACACTTGGGAATGAGAATGCTTTGAACAGAAAATGTAAATGCTTGATTTTCTTACTATTCTCTTAACCTTTGGGGTGAGGAAAATGTACCTACTCTCTCGGTTTTCTATTTATAACTTTTTGGGCGGATTTGTCTTTTGACGTGAAATGTTACAACTTTTAATTTTTTCTTCTGAGTTCTACAAATTTTGAAAATTTCATATCATGAAATCAGAGACAACAGACTCGTTACATTACTAAATTTATTCTAATGATATCCATCTTTACAGGTCACAAATTTAACTTTTTTGCAATTTTGTTGAATATATCTTACGGTTTTTTGATTCAGTTTAGAAATGGCGCTTTAAAATTAAAGTCACATAATCACCCTATTTTGGTCAAAATTCTAAATAAGTAACATGAAAGCTTCTAATGTCAGTAACACATTCTGAAAATTTCAGTCTTTAACCCTATTCAGGATGGGCTTTTTAGGGCTCTGAGTTGCACAAAGTGCCCCCCCCCCCTCCACAACTTTAGATGGAAACATGCTATAATGTTGAAACTTTCCAGAAAGTTAGTCCAACACATAAACA
>JAULBZ010006342.1:0-12474 GCA_032360805.1 Neoturris breviconis
ATATTTTGCAACAAAAATTGGAAGCAGATGTGACTGTTTATGTGGATTTGAAAGCATTTCCAAGTAGCAAAATTTCCATTTTCGTTCTATGACAACAAACTGATTAAAATGGGTGACATTTAAATCGACCACCGGGAGCGTGCTCCTTTAAATACATCAATCAAGATTAAATATTGAAACAATGAAATTTAAGTATTTATATTTAACAATATTATTATTTTTATTTGATCAACTGACCGACCAGTCGTTGCGAGCTTGCCAGCCCTAGAACAACAGATCAATTTGGTCTTACCTAAGAAAAAAATATGCACAAATAAAAAACTAAATTGAGTCTTCTATATTTGTTTTATTTAATTTAATTTTTTTGTTTTTGCATTGATATTATGGCATAAAGGAAAATTTATGAAAGTATGTGTTACAGAAAGCATTCCCTTCTTCTGGTATTCTACTAGCCTATAAGTTGTTGCCACTGGTCATTTGTGACATATATCACCTGAGTACTCACTGCTAAATATGGCATGTATTATATATGATATATGTTCAAGAAGTGTCCCCATGCTCTCACCACTAACCAGTGGGCAAAAACCTGTTCAAAGTCAGCAGTAAAGATACTAGAACAACAACAAGCATCTTTACTGTGGACTTGAACAAGTATATGTGCACTGGGATGTATCAGTCACTCTACACTTTTTTAAACTTGCTCAGTGCTACTGTTTTGGGTATACGTTCTGTTATGGTTTAACTTTTGATGAATGTTTTGATGCAAATTTTGATAAAATTATTTGGGACTGCTAAATTTTAAAGTTATAAGTGGTCGAAATAAGAGCAAATAATTACTGTGGAGGAAGGATTTTTAACCATTGATATCAGTTATATAGCCTATTTTCTTGTGTATTTTTTATTTTTTTTTGCAAATCAGACTTTGTAAATAATTATGTTCCTTTTACTGTTACTTTTGCGTACTGCTTAAATATTTATTTTTAAATTTGGTAATATTTTTAAGTATTTAGTGAGTTACTAAATTTTAAATGTTTTATAAGCAGTTTTTAAACCTGATGTCTATTTAAACATATGTTTTTATATGCAAATCAACCTTCGTGTCTTTTCTTACGGCATGTTTCCATTTCTCATGTTGGTTGCATGAATAGTCGCAGTTGCTAGCAAATCCAATATTTTAATGGACTGACAGGTTTTTTGTTTGCCTGGTAGTTTAACCTCGGCCAATTTGTCTGACCAATTTGAGAAGTGGAAACCGGCCTTTATGCATCTAGTTTTGCTAGGTTGCAAATTATAGCTTGAAGCTATATTCAAAAATCACTTTTCTGCAGCATTAATCAAAATGTTTACTGAACTATCTACTACTAAATTCATTGTCCTGAATACTTCAGACATGTGAATGGATTAAATTTATTAATATTTCATGATTTTAATATTTATTCCTCTTTTATGTTGTTAGAACATGAAGTTATAAAATAAAATGTATTGCACTAGAGATTCTCACAAAACAAAGGAAATATTCTCTTTCTTTTTTTTTCTTCAACAAATTTTTTGTGAATATTATATAAAACGTTTTATAAAATAGTAGATTGTAAAGTATAAGTATTTAGAGGAATGATGTGCAGTGTTGGAAATAATCACTGTGGAGGAGTGATTTTTAAGCTTTGCTTCAGGTTGGAAAGCCTGAAGCAATGCTCAAAAATCCCTCCTCCACAGTGATTATTTACCCTTACTTTAATGACTGATATGGCAAACACATCTTGGATAACGACTATTTTTTTAAATAGTTTCTTCTCTAATGGAACAAGAATGGAAGTCGCTAAGATTCACTCCCAGGGGAAGAGTGATAAATCACCGATCTTGCAATTGATTGGTTTCTTCGTACCGAAGAAACGAATCAACGGCATGCTCATTGACTTAACATTCTTCATCGTAGATTTATTTCTCTCAAATTTATTGATTTTGACTACTTTAAAGCTGCTAAAATATCTGTTTATGAAACGAATTTTGGAGATGGCTTCTAAATTGGTATCTCCATTTTTAGCCCACCAAACAAAGTTTGGATGGGCTATTGCTATTACTTTATGGTGGTGGTGTCCCGCTTTTCTTAATGGACCATATTCCCGAAGTGCTAGCATTTTAAAATTTGGTTTCAGCATTCATGGTAATGATATTCTAAAAGGGCTCGGCAAATATATTTTGATTTTGTCCACTTGGTCCCGTGTTTTGGGCAAAAAGGGTTCAAATTGCATTTACAATCATGGTACAATCCAGAAATTATGGCATTCTAGGCAATATTACGAGACTGCGGACCGAAGTTTTTTTTAATTTTGTCTCGGGAACGAGTAGTTTTTTCAAAAGTGGAGACTTATAAAATTTTTGAAAATTTGACTTACATTCACCAAAATGTTCAATTTATGATTTTTGTTGACGTAAATATTTCTTGAATTCCGTTTATAAGGATTTGACCAGAGTCACATTTGGAATTAGAAAATCTTATGATTTTTACTGTTTATAAGGATTTGACCAGAATTATATTTGGACTTAATAAAAAAGTTTTAAAAAATTTTCTATGAGACTTTGACCATGAATCTTTTTCGCGGGGGGGGAGGGGAGTACAATGTACCACAACCCAATAACTTTCGAACTACTGCTCTGTTTTACTTGAAACTTGGTCACAATACACCCCAGGCTCTCTACTATACAAAAATGTAATAAAAATTTGCATGCGTCATCATTTCATACAGAATATGAGTATCCATCCGCAGTACCTGTGAAAATCTGACTTAAAAGGCGAAAATTTTCTTGGAAATTTTTTTGAATACAATAAGGTGAAAAAGTCACCAAATTTGGGCTTAAAAGGATAAGTGGATCAGATGTATGTCAAATGTGTGTATGCAAATCATATTTACGTGCTTTAGGTTTAACTTTTACTTGATTTGGTGGGATACTTTCAATACCGCACCTGATTTAAGTATTTATATTTATTTTTTCGTTGTAACTCTGACGAACATATGGACATTCACCACAGTGGTCAAAATTAGACTATGACTACGACCACTATTTTACATAATTGTAGGATTTTCTTTTTACACCATAGTTTTGGATAGTTCCTTATTTTTGATTTTAAGTATTTATATTTAATTTCTCATTGTAACTCTGACCACATTGTAACATATGGACCTTCACCACATTAGTTAAAATTAGACTATGAGACCACTATTATTATGTATGTAACAAGCGCAATGTTTTTTTTTCAACATAGTTTTGGGTGGTTTTTGGAAACACATGTATAAAACTATTCGTAAAGGATCATAAAGTTTTACTCAGCTTTTTTTGGAAACAAAAAGTTTAACTACATTTGAATAAGAACAAATTTGTAGAGGAGCTACCTGAATCTATACTAAAAATTCCTCCTCTGCAGTGAGCTCTTATTCTGAACTCTGGATTAGATAAATAGAGGCAACAAAGCTTTTTTTGTTCAAGTAAATAGCTTTTTTCCCCAAGTCCCAAAACTGTACAATCCTCAAAAGAAGCATGATTATCTGAGTTGTAATAATGGTGCTTCTCTTGACGATTTTACAGTTTTGGGATATGGAAAAATATACTTACTTGATTTGAACTCAAAGAGAATCTTTTTATAATGCAAGATAGCCTTGCATTAAATAGTAATACTTGGTCGGAACCTTTTTGATAAGTTGTTATTACCCAACAGTTTTCATGTTAACCTTTAGAAACCAACTCCAAGGGAGGGAGGGAGAGTGCTGAATCAACAATCTGGGAATTGTAAACAATTAATTGCAAGCTCATTGACTGAACACTCTTCATGGTAGATTAATTTTTCTCAAATCTATTGATTTTGACTTCTTTAAAGAGCTCTGCTAAAATATCTGCTTTTTGAAATGATGGCTTCTTAGGGTATTTTGTCATACGTATGTATATCGATATTAATTTGTAAAAGTTTGACTTATAATGGACGTTTGAACATCTGAAATGTTGTTGAAAATAACATGAAATTGCTGTTATATTATTGCTTTAAAGGTAGAAACTCTTGTGAGGAGAGACTTTTCTTGCGAGGAGAGACTTCACAGAAGTTTATCTCACAAAATTTGTCACCCAGACGAATGTGTATCCTCTTGAAACTTTTAAAATCCTTCATTTGCAAAAATGCATCCTTCCAAAATTTTGCGCTCTGTGTTCATTCTTTTCTAAGCCATGTATTACTCTAGACTAGTGAAGGTAATTAATATAAAAATGGTTTCAAAGAATGACGTTGATTTAAAATTGATAAATATGTGGGGAGAAAAAGAGTTCGCTAATGTTGGTTAGAATGAATTGTAAACAAAATCTATATATCTAATAAGTTATTAGTTCTAAAAAATGATTTGAGAAAATTTGTAAAGTAATTTGTAAATAACCCGTTTATCCTCAAGACATTTCCACGGATGGACCATTCGTCAAAGTTTATCCTCACGAGAGGTTCCATTTCCGAAAGTTTCTTTTCTTTACAGTATTTCCATTTATAAGCATAAATTTTCAATTAATACGGTTGTTTTTGGATGAACTCAACGCAATTAAAAATGTGCCAAATCAGCATTTTTGTCAAATTTGATGACGTCATAGCAAAATATTGATGCTGATTTAGCACATTTTTCTATTAGGTACGACCAACGCCACGATGGATTTCAATAAAGGTTGATTTAAGCACATAAAAGTACCTTTGTTAGCATCACACAACATTCTCCAGTGATGCTAGATGAGAAAAACCGAATTTTTGGGCATTCTTGGACCAAATTTGACTGATGATGTCACAATTTTCCAAGAAAAAAGCCTCCTTAATTGCGTTAAGAATCAAAATGAATCGAACGAGATAAAGTTATATCAATGAACATCATAGCAAAAATTGCTGATGTCCGCAAAAACAAATTTCTAAAAAGATCCTGTGTTGTATTATCATTATAAGTTCTCCACGAACTGAAACAAAAGGGTACTGTTTCCTTCAATGAAAAAATCTGCTACATTCAATGAAAAAAAAACAGTTATCATCATAAGATCTCCACTGCAAGGGTATTTACATTGAACTTAGTAAGAAAGGAGATAGAAAAAAGAAATTTAATTTTTGAGACTCTGTGAAAATATCGAGAACCTGAGTAGTTACATGTATATAACTTTGCAACTAAAAACTACATTAACCCTTCTAATCCCAAGCATTTTCAGGCAGTCATTAAGATATTCATCAATTTCGAGATTTTTTTTATGAATGCACCACCTGTGAGTTGCTGCTCCTAGGTACTTAGGTCGCGGCGCTCCTAGGTGTCATCCTAGGGGTACCAGTCCGAGGAAAAAACGAAAATTTCCATCCCAGACAGGCCCGGGAATGGGACACCAAAGGTTAATTATTTGAAAATATACTGTTAACCCTTCCCATCTCAAGCATTTTCAGGCAGTCATTGAGATTTTCACCAATTTCGAGATTAAATGGTTTGATTCACATGAAGTAACTGAAAATTTATTTCAGGGCTCAAAATAACAGCCGGTCATCACTGTGGAGGAGAGATTTTTCAGAATATTTTCAGCCAACTTGTTTCGAGCCTTGTATTTTACATAGAAGTAACTTATATTTACAGGGGTTAAAATAACTGCTGGTCATCTCTGTTGAGGAGGGATTTTTCAGATCATTACTTTGCTGTAAAAATTCTGAGATAACTCTGTTCCACGGTGACGATTTCCAACATACTTTCTATTCATGGTAGACCACATGAGGATGATAATTTTGATATAAAAAGGTATAAAATGGAAAGTGTTTGAACTTTTTTGTCAATCAAATTTGATCGACGTTCCTAAAATGAATAAGAATCTATAACTTGTAGCATGTGATGTAAACATTCAAAGTTCTTTAATATTCCTTTTAATTTAAAAATAATGTTCTTAAAAAAATGTAAACAAATTTCAATTTCTAGCCATTTCTAACGTCTTTGACCACTGTCAATCGACGGCAAACAACGTCAATATTTGTTTAAGTAGAAACTGGCCTTAAAGTGCACATTCTCTTCAAATGTCTCAGCTGAAAAATGTCCTCCCTGTCCCTTTAAAATGGAAAAATAAACAAACATGCATGGATTTATTCGGATATGAAACAGTTACAACCGGCAGTTGTTGTAATCCCTGGTTTTTATTAGTCCACCAAACAAGCTTTGGATGGGTATTGCTATCACTTTGCGCTTAGGTTTAACTTTCACTTCGTACGGCTACTTTCAATACCATACCTTTGATTAGAATTAATTTTAATTCTGTTTTAATAAATTCTGTTTGCTTTGATATTGAGTAATTTTCATGGAATGTCCTAAAATTTTATAATAAATAATTTATGTCCATAAAGATCTGCCATGTAGTTGAACCCTCCCTCAAACAAAACAAGACTGTTACTTTTGCAGTGTTTGAAATAAGAGCAAAAAATCTCTGTGGTGGGGTGATTTTTGAGAATAGCAGCTTCAGGCCTATATACAAATACCTCTCCTTCACACAGATGATTTACTCTTATTTCAACCATTGTTTTGTTATTTTTCAGACACATTTAAATGGAACAGTAAACGCCATGTTATGGATAACAGTCAAATAACACCAGTTGGACAATATTCAACACTTCAACAGAACTATCAAATAAATACATATCAAGGGAAAAACCGGACATTCTCACCAGGTTATTTACCTAGAATTGCTGAAGAGGGTAAGAACACTGCTAATATATACCGTCAACAACCACAAAAACAACAACTATATCAACCTAAAGTTGTTGGAACCCAGTTGCCGCATTATCAATTACGACAACAAGCACAACAAGTACGACAAGTACAGCCGCAACCCCGGCAAATTCAACCACAGGTTCATTATCAAGGTAGATATCCAGCAACGCATAGGCAGCAAATATTTACTGCACAACGTGACACACCACCTGTGTCTTATCAACAAGTAGGGAAGTCATATAACCACCTGCAACTCCCTCAGCCTGCTCCTCCATTAGCAAGAAGAAATTTACCCGTTAATATTTCACAAAATATGAATACAAACTCTACAGCTGGTTATGTTTCACCATCCACCGGATATGTTCAGTCATCTCAGCATGGGATTGTAATCCCATCAAATCCACAACAGCAACAAACTTCGCCTTATGGTGCATCTCCATACTCAACATCACCATATTCTCCTGTCAGTCAGAAATCATATTCCACATCTCCATCTCAAATAAACAATGTTACTTACATTTCTAAAAGTATTTCAGATCCAAACATAATCAATACTTTGAACAGCGGTGTGTATGAACAAAAAAACCCTTATCAAGGAACTCTACTAGCATACGCACCACAGCAACAACAACAATATGCTAGCTCCTTGCCAAGTGATGGTGCTTATTATCCATATCATCGAGATATATTGAATGCAACAGATGATACAAATCTGTCAAATTATTCTGTTAAATATGAAAGTGGTGTTGTTCATCAGTACCCACCTCCTGATTATTCAAGTCCACCGCCTGAATACAGGGAGACAGCACAACCAGATTACTACTTAAAGAAAAATGGATCTGCTTATCCAGATGTAGCAAATGTTTATTTACCTGTTTCACATGGACAAAATGTTCAACCGCCACAATTGCCGCCACAATTGTCCCCTTATAATCAATCGCAACAGCAACAGTTGCCGCAACAGTTACCACCTCAGCTATCTCAACAACAACAACAACAACAACAACAACAACAACAACAACAACAACAACAACAACAACAACAACAACAACAACAACAGCAGCAACAGCAACAACAGCAGCAGCAACAACAACAACAACAACCTTACCAAGCACAACAAAATCAGGTAAATTTGCAACCACAATACAGCCAAATGCTAAGTCATATTGCTACAAAAAATAGCACAAATCAAAAGTATGACCTACTACCACATTTGCAATCGCCATCATTACAACATGGTGATGCACCACCTTATCTAACTTACCGCTCAACAGATTTAGATTCGCCACAAGGTAGCCCCTTACCTGTTCAGCAACAGACATCACCAGGTGTATTCAAAACTCCTCAAGGTACACCACCTCTGCAACGAAGGCAAGTTCCCGTTCGACAAGTATCCAATGAGGTATATAAATTGGATTCACCATCTAGTCAGTTGCTGCTTCAAGAAATGTCTTTGAATAGCCCACGTCCACGGGCTGATACTGTGGAAATGGATCCTCCTGGTTTACCTCCGCGTAGCCCTGTGTTAAAACAGCAAGATCAGGTTAATGATGGTCAAAGACAATACAATGCAGCTCAGCAGAAATCCATGCCACCCCCCTCTCAAATCCCAATTGCATATCAAACAGTTTTACAGACTTCACAGAACCTACAACAACAGCAGCAACTTCCACAGCCTGTAGTTAACCAACGCCTTCGTTCAGGAACAGTTGAAATGGTCGATTCACTTCCAGCAAATAATCAAAGAACTGATGCTCAATCTGCAAGTCAAATGATGCCTCCACCTGAACCAGTCACTGGAAAACAGGCTCTTAATATACCAGTACAAAGAGGTCGTGCAGGGACAGTTGAAATGGTAGATTCTAGTGATAGTTCACTAGGTTTACCAGAAACACGAATTCGTTCAGGAACAGTTGAAATGTCAGAAACCAATTCTGTTACATCAAAATCATATTATGATGAAAGAAATCTCGCAAATAATCAAGCACCCCCTCCACCTTATTCCACCAATGGCAGCACTATTTATCCTCCCACTCCACCGCCAGATGGATACTCATCAACTTCACAGCATATTCAGACCTATGGTCAGAGTCAAGTAGTTGCAAGTAGTTCTCAGCAGATTCCATCTCAACCACAAAGTCCTCAACAAGTTAACTCACAGCAGCAATTAAATCAACAAACATCACCTTTAGTTCATTATTCTCCTCAACAAGCAACTCAACCAAATCGAGCTATCAATGTACATGATCAACAGCAAAGTCATGTTCCGCCTGTCCAAATTGATCCTTTAATAAGGTATCAACCTCCTTCTCCACAAACACCTGTGTCAAGTCCTCCAGGATACAACCCCCAAACAAATTCGCAAAATGATTCAGCTTCTCCATCTATCCAAGTAGGAGGTAGCAACAATAAAAAGCAGTATAAGACTTCACCACAACAGTTGCAACAACATGAGCAGTCTCAACATATATCGTCAGATGGGCAAAAGTATCCAGTTAATCTAAAACAGGAACAAAATATTGGACAATTATCTGATCAGGAATTAGAACGTCAACAAAAAATGATGCAACAGCAATACGTTCAGCGTGTACGACAAGCACAACTACAACAGCAGCTACGTGAAATACAGAATGAATATGAAGCAAATTTACAAATAGAACAAGACATTGCACAAGAGTTTTTGCGCGAACAAGACCCAAATCAAAAGAGACAATACATTACGAATCCAGGTTTACAATATCAACACACACAACAACAATATCTGCAAAAACAACACCCTCCACCACGACAATTAAATTATGATCCATCGTTGAGCCAATATGCTTCACAACCACAACAGTTAACACCCCTTATGACCTATAATGGAAAAGAGGCTCCAGTATTTCCAGTCACTGGTTTACCAATCAATCAGCCTGGTTACCCGCAACGAATGCCACCACAACAGCGTTCAATGGCACCTGCACAACCAATTGTTATAATGCCGGGTGGTGGATCGTTTTCAAATCCGGGACAATTTGTACCAACATCAGGTATGCCATTACCACCTAGGAAAGATCAACGTGGGCAGCAACCAGAAGCAGCGAATAATTTTCAAGCAAGACCCCAAACTAAGCAACAAACACCATTTCAAAGGTTAAGAAAGATAGCAGAAGATATCTCATCATTTGTTGATGATGTAGTGAAGTTCAAAGGAAAGAAAGGTTAATATAATTTTCAGTGTTTTTGAGACATAGCCTACAATATAGATCCGATAGATTTAATATTTTGTTTTATGTTTTTTGCTGACCGAGAGAGCATGAAGACTCATTAATGAGAATCTAACGAATGTGCATCATTTGTTTAACTCGTTTTATGTACATTCTTTTGACTCCCATAGTTTATAAAGCAATTCTAACGTATGCAAATAAGGCTTATTTCAACGTATGTACTCTCTTCTAGCATAGCTAAGAAGCCATCTCCAAAATTCGTTTCAAAAAGCAGATTTTTTAGCAGCTTTAAAGTCAAAATCAATAAATTTGAGAAAAATTAATCTACCATGAAGAGTGTTAAGTCAACGAGCTTGCAATTGATTAGTTTCTTCTATACGAAGAAACCAATCAACTGCAAGATCATTGATTCAGCACTCTCTCCCTGGGAACGAATTTTGAAGATGGTACCTATAAGTTGCCAGGTATGTGCGAATGTACGAAAACCAATCTAAACTTTATAAGGAAATGATAGAGAGGAGTGTCACATATTCACTCTGCTGGAGAAGTCAATACACTTCTCCACAGTGTTTATCTGTAGTTAATTGGAACTATGTATGACTCTTTCAGGTGATCACGAGTATAAATATTTAGAAGAAA
Organism: Neoturris breviconis; assembly: GCA_032360805.1. NCBI lineage: Eukaryota > Metazoa > Cnidaria > Hydrozoa > Anthoathecata > Pandeidae > Neoturris > Neoturris breviconis. The sequence continues at coordinate 10,586 of JAULBZ010006342.1, forward strand.
TGCTGACACAGCAGTTATTACTACTGGATAAAGTACCTGCAAATACAAATGATGAATTACGCAATGCACGCAAATCGTTAGTAAAGGAAGTACAAGAATTATTAGAAATACTTGAAAGAAGATCAACGTCTAAAACTGCTGATTAGTGGAATGTAGGTGATCATATCAAAAATAAGATTTAAAGAGAAGAGTGCTGAGTCAACAATCTTGGAAGGGATTGGTTTCTTATTGTTGAATAAACCAATCCATTGTAACTCTTCCGTATAGTTTCGTTTTTACCAAGTTTGAATGTGCTTATACTATCACTTTGTGGTGGCGGCCTGCTGTTCTTAGGAGCCATCCCCAAAATTCGTTACCAAAAGCAGATATCTTAGCAGCTTTAAAATAGTGAAATTCAATAATTTTGAAAAAAAATAATCAATGATGAAGAGTGTCAAGTCAATGAGCGTGCAATTGATTCAGCACTCTTCCCCTGGTAACGAATTTTGGAGATGGTCCCTTATTAATCTATGCTCCTGAAGTGCTACTAATTTGATATTTGGTACTAGCATTCGAGACAATATTTCGAAAGGACTTGCTAATTTTTTTTTGATTTTGTCCACTTGGACCGAAAACAGATCTGTATGTTATTGTCTTGAAATTAGACAATGGCATTTTAGGCAATCTTATGAGACTGCTGCTGACAAATTTGTTTCAATATTGTTGATTCGGGACCAAGAATCGGGATTACCAAGAAAAAAATGGATTTTACATTTAAAAATTCTATGAGGTTTACACCACATTCACCCAAATATTATACCCAACTAATAAGCAGTTAACTTAGAAAACCTTTCTGAATGCACTGTGAGGCTTTGACCATTGTCACATTCGAACTTCGAAAATGTTTTGATATTTTAATTTTCTATGAGACTGTTTAATTAAGTGTCCTAAAACATAATTAATACACTGACTATGGTTAACTTAATGAACATTAGTTATTCCCAATGTGAACTAGAAATATAATAGGAAATAAAATATTATTCTATATAGTATAAAATTCTAAAAGATGTTCTATTGCATTTTTCTATTGTCTAGTGTTTCTTTATATTTAAATTTTTATTGATAGAATCAAGCATTTTGAAACTATTATTTTTAAAACATAAAAATATAGAGCCTATGCATGTTGTATTGTATATGCTTATGCAAACATCATATGCACCAATTTGCAGTAGCCTATATAATCTATAGCATACATATATCCAAGGATACACATAGCATTATTCTTTTAATCTTAGGCATATAATTATTTTTCTAAAACTACCATGACATGGTAATAATAGGAACAACGTTCTAGTGTATTCATTGTACTATGATGTATCATGTGTCGTGGTGGCTCATTTCCATGTCCCTCCTCCACAGTGATTATTTGTTCTTTTAACCTCTGTAAGTGACCATAAAGTGACCATAAAATTTACAGAGAAAAATACTGAGTCTGCTGAGGGGGGGGCTCAGATTTCTGAAATTTACTTGCTTGAGGAATATCTTGAGGGGATGTTTATGTCAGTCAATTAATAATTAATTAATAACAATGATGGCCTGCAGTTATTTCAACCCCTGTTCTTTGGATTATTTTCTTCTCTTTTAGGATTATGCAGTTTGTAATTGTCTGCTGTGATATGCCTGTATAATATTATGTAACTATCAAAATTGGTGAGCTGTAAATAGTATCTGCTGAGGAGAGTATCAAGTCTCTGTAAAGGACAACCCAATTATACCCCATACGATTCACATTACACCCTTCTTCGCAGTTTCAATTTATGTTATGTTTATTTCCATTATATATACCGTAATGCATCGATTAAGCGCCCGGGCGCTTATTTAATTTTCGAGGCTTAAGAGGAGGGAGGGGG
>JAULBZ010006343.1:0-12472 GCA_032360805.1 Neoturris breviconis
TCTCAGGGCTTCTTGCCTTTTCGAACACGGAAGAGCGGCTCTTCGCCGCTCTTCCGTATTCAAAAAGGCAAGAAGCCCTGGGAACGAGGTTGCGCGCAACCTCAAATACGTGTGGATTCAATTTCGCATAAATTTGAGCTTAAATAATGCACTTTCCTAGATATATTTTATTGTGCACTTTTTATATACAAATTTACTATATATATTGTAAAACCTCTTCCCAGCCGGCAAAAACCTGTTCAAAGTCCGCAGTAAAAACGATAGACAGCTAACTTTGAACAAGTTTTTGCTCTTCAAGTATATGGGCACTCAAGGTATAATTAAGTCAAACAGACATCTTGTTGGCGTGGATTAGACGTCAAGTGCCCGCAAGGCTATCAGATCATCCGTCAAATTCTTTGCATCTAAAACCAAGAACGATTACAAAGATTACTTCCATGTATTTTTCAAGCATGATCATCATGTTCCATTTTTCATTTTGATAGCAATAGATTATGCGAAGAAAGTGATTAGGAAAAAAAAGAGAGTGAGATGCATCAACTTCGTCCCCAGAGCTTTAAGTGAGAAAAAGCCCTGGGGATGAGGTTTGGGTTACATGATTTACCTTACACAGCTTGGATTTGAAATAAAGCCCAATAGACAAAGATTTGTTCAATAGCAACAGTAAAAACGCTAGAACAGAGTTTTCATCGTTGTCAGAAAAACGTTTTTAACGTTGTTCTTGCGCCTTTAGTGCGGACTTTGAACAAGCTCTTGCTCTCTGGGAGAGATATAGGAAGGCATGAACTTTTGTCAAAAACCTTTCCATATATACGGGGTTCGCAGGAGTTTGATCATCATTAACGGGGCAGAGGCGGATTTCCAAATTCATGTGCTCGAATTTTAAATGAAGCCATTACAATGGTTGAAAGTCACGTGACCTGCCAGGTGACCTTAAAGTTGTAATGTTACATGTTATGATAGATTTCAATTCGAAATATTCGTTGCGAAATGCAAAAGAAGAGATTTTATTGGTAGAAATTGTAGTCACAAACAGGTGACGACATCAATTCATACCAATATGTCTTATTTTGGCTTTTGCAGCGAATTTGTTGCAAATTGCAACTCACCCTTAATTCGGTACTATATTATTCGTTTTAACTTTGCATTTTGAAATTTTAGACCTCGCAACAACAAAAAAATTTATTTTTTAATTATAATAAATATAATAATTATCTTCGGACTGGTTGATCATCAGGAATCTTGCAGTCACTTATTCGATTGCAAATGTAACGTGTAGTCGTGTATTTTAAAATTAATTATTTTGTCTAATTTATTTTCTAAAAGTCAAATCTTATGGTCGGTTAAATTAATGTTTCTCTCAGAAACTGCTCTATAGGTCAACTGAGACAGATAGTTTGCTTTCAAGACCTAACGCAAGCTTAATCAGTCTCGGTTTATATTTCATAGGGTCTCTGATATAATTCCAACTTGGTATGTAGAATCACTGGCCTCTTCGTCAAAACTCCATTGATAAATGCGTGGATACTTCCCCAGCCGGCAAAAACCTGCTCAAAGTCAGAAAAATAACGTTAGAGCAACGTTTAAAGAACGTTGCTCTAACGGTGTTTTGCTGACTTTAAACAGGTTTTTGCCGGCTGGTTCCGATAAATTTGGCTAAGGTTTTTGATTTCTTAACCATCTTCAAACCATTTGCAAATTGAACCACTAGATTTGTAGATTCCACCAAAATACCGCTTTATTTGATGGTAAATTGTGCGGGAGTTTGGTGGCAGCGCCTATTAGAAAGGGCTTAAAGGAGGGAGAGTGATTATCAGAGAATTGTGAAAAACTGTTTATTTTTAAGAAATTAATCTACGTTAATTATATGGAAATACACTTCTAGTTGTCTCTCCTTTAAATCATACTAAATACTGTAATGTCATATGCGAATTGTGTACTGCCATATATGGTCTGTTTATTGCCACACATGGACTGTGCATTGCCAAAAATGGACTGTGTTTTGCAATATATGAACTGTGTATTGTCATATATAGACTGCGTATCGCCATGAACGGACTGTGTATTGCCATATATGGACTGTCTATTACAATATATGGGCTGTATATTGCCATATATGGACTGTGTATTGCCATATATGGACTGTGTATTAACATATATGGTAAGGAAGATTATAATATTGGAGACACATATTAAGTCAGTGGTCCAACAAAGAGTATAAAATCACTTGCATGAGAGATCTTTGAGCATAGTTTGTTTTTGGCTTTGTAGCCTGGAGCTATACTCAAAAATAGCCTCAGTGATAATTTACTATTATTTCAACTGCTATTTACCTGGTATCTTTCGATCAAATTAGGATTGCCTTCTTGATAGATCATTTCATCAAAATATATGTCGTGCTTCCCTCCCCATAACAGTTCTTTGCCTAAATTATTAATTAGAAGTAAAGTGAAAAACCTGTTCAAAGTTCGTAATAGAGATGCTAGAACGACATTGTTCTAGCGTCTTTACCTAAGGACTTTGAACAAGTTTTTGCTCTTTGGGTAGAATAATCTCTTGCCGGCTCGAAAGATTTTGATTATTTACCTTGAAAAAACATCACACGCCTGGGTGGTTTCCTACCGTACACGGCAATGTACAGTTAGTATCCAGGGGGCAAAAAACCTGTTCAAAGTCCGCATTAATGACATACGAAGATAATTACACCGTGGAAAAAAACTTGTTTAAAGTCTGCAGTAAAAACGCTAATGAAACTCGGCAGAGTACTCCTTTATGGTTGATAAAATTCCGAGTGAATCCAAAAGAAGAAATTCTATTGCCTGGTAGAAATTGTCGTGTGATGTCAATTTCCACCAATGGAATGTCTTCTTTTGGATTCCGCGCGGAATTTTCCGCTAATGGAAATCCAGCTTTATGGTTGATTTCCATTACTCAGCCTTCTTTGAACGTTGTTCTAACGTTATTTTTCTGACTTTGAACAGGTTTTTGCCGGCTGGGTAGGCGGAAAATTCCGAGTGAATGGCGAAAGAAAACATTATATTCATTGGTAGAAATTGATATCACAAGGCTAACCATTGTACAGAAACCCTTCGCTCTGCAAACTTTTGAAGTTACCATTCCATCTAAACTATCCAAATTATTTGAGAAACGTACGATTTTATTTAAAAGAACTAGGAACTCGTTAATCTGTAATCTTAAATGATAAATATATTACCAGGCAGCTACAATCGTGGTCATATTTATTTGGTAAAAAGGGAAATTCGTGCAAAAATTCGGAATTTCAACTTTGACTGACAAAAAGCCTTAAATTTTTACAAGCAAGGTGATCAGAACGAAAGTTCGAATTTATTCCAAGAGCCTAGGTACTAGGCTGCTAGAATCAAGAGAATTTGTCGAATTTGTAAAGTCTTAAGTCTACTCGGATAAACCTCTGAGATAAACCTCAGGGGACTTCTCCTGGTTATTTTCCGCACTTATGTTTTACTTGTGGCTTATATTACCCATTATTTATGACCTTGATTGTAGTAGCAACAAAATCATACCTTTTTTTGCCTGGTATACATATGTTGGTGCTGTATGGTATGTAGTAGTTACATCGGTAAACTCGTTGTCATTAATGATTAGCTTTGCTTCATGACGAGCACTAAATTGAAGACCAACAAATAACCAAGAAGTGGCATCTTTCGTTGTAACGGAGATTTCATCTGACTGAAGAGCTGCTAAAACTTGTAACCGCCAGATTGCTGTTTGTTTTGCGCTATTTCTTCCGCTGGCGTGTAAGCTTATACCATATCCAGTTGTTGTTACTACTTCTATGGTATTACAACCGGTGCTAAAATGTCCAGTGGGTAAAAAATTGTTCAAAGTCCGCAGTAAGGACCTTCTAGTGCCCTTACTGCGGACTTTGAGCAAGTTGCAAACACTGAGTGTAAAACGAAAATCAACAATAACCTGTGCAGAAGTGTTGAATAAAGCATTGAGCTCTGATAACTGTACTAAATAAAATACTCCTGGGAACGAGGTTGGTCATAAAACGACATCGTTAAAGGCAAACAATGATATTTTTAAGCTTTTACTCATTCTTGCCGGTTATAATCGGACAACATACAAAAGTTTACCGCAGGAAGTACCCTATTAACCCTAGGCTTTTTAGGGTTCTGAGAGCTTAAGGAGGGGGTCTATAGGGCGCTCCCTTTCATAAAATCTGAACGCCTGCATATTTCTCTTTCGAATTTACACCAAATGTTCTTCAAACTATGAACTTCATTTTAGCATAAAAATAATTAGCGGTGCCATATTGTTTCATATCTATGTCGTCATAGCTGATCTATCGTATGAAAATTCATTTTTTGCATGAGTATAATATATTGATACAAAAACAAAAGTCAGTTTGAGCAGAAATATCGGCTTTATTTAAAAGGTTATGCACAATTTAATAGGAGGGGATCATTATGGTCCCCCTCCCCCCTCCTAGGCCTAATAGGGTTAAGGGAACTACAGTACCATAATGTATGATAATTATTTTTAACATATTTTACCATAAACTAACATTTTACTTCCTGAAAATAAGAAAAAGAAGTAAAGAATGGCTATTGAAATCTCGTTCCCAGGGCTTCCTCTCTCTTGACGTATGTATGTCTACTATTCAATAGTCCTTTCGCACTAAAAAATGCAGTCATCCATTCTTCGTCATTAATATCACCATTTCTTAAGATACCATAAATCGCACGTTTTGCAGACTTTACCATAGTTTCGTGGACTCCTCCAAAGTAGGGCTTAAAATGCCATCGTACTCCTTTTGATGTAGTTGAATTAGTTATTTGTTTCTGATTTAGTTGAAGTACTAACTCTTTCAATTCACGATCTGCGCCCATAAAATTACTACCAATGTCTGATGAATGCATATCTTGTGGCATACCCCTTCTACTAGCCATTCTACCATGCATTCAGAAATGAGTCAATATCCATACTTTAAGCCATCTCTAAGTAAATAGCCCTTGATGTCATACATGTAAATAAACACAAATATCGCTTAGCTCCGCGGATACTTCGACTTGCATAGTAATGAAGGGACCAGCATAATCGACCGATGTTCTCTCAAATACACGCAATGATGGTTGCAATCTCGATATTGGAACAGGTGCCATGACTTGCTCTGCTCATCTTGCTTTTCGTCTTTTGCAGCCATCTTTCCCATTCTCTTATTTCTTCTCTAGCGCTCATTATCCAGAATCTACCTGATATTGATGCTAAGGTGTGATTAGTCCCACAGATATGTTCTCCATCATCATGATATTTTTTCACTATCAATTTCGTTATCCAATTCGTTCTAGGTAGCAGGATTGGGTAACGCATGTCTTGTGGTAAGTGTTCAGCATACTGTAATCTTCCATCAACTCTCATAATTCCAGTTTTGGTGAAACATCAAAACACGTTTTGATCCTAATCGTTGATATTATTTTTTAAAGACTTTCTTATGTGTTTGCTTTATAATTACAATTTTGGTATCCATGATCTCTTTATATTGAAGATCACCAGTAGCTCTTTTCTCTATTGCACATTTGCATAAAAATCGCAAAACTCATGCAGTAATTCTAGACAACCTTTTCCAGCTGGAGAACTTTGCTGGTTCCATTCTCCATTGCAACTTAAAGGGTTCCTCATGATGGTTATTCTTCTTTTCGCCATATCGATCATAATCATACTTCTTTTTTTTTCACTTCCCGTAAATCAGATGGTTTTAAATTTAATTGGGCGCGTCTTTTTGGCCAATCACTGATATCTATAAGTAAGAATGACGGTCCATGCCAACATATATCGCTCTTGATCAATTCATCTACTGCCATTCCACGAGTAATAAAATCTGCCTGGTTTTGTTTTGTTGTTACATGATTCCATCTCTCAGGATCTGAATTCGTTTGTATTTCACCGACTCTATTAGCAACAAACGTTTTATATTTTCTACTGCAACCTCTAATTCACCATAGAATATCTTCTTTGTCTGTCTAATATAATATTTGAGACTTTTCCACATATTTAGAGGGTGACAGAAATCCTATAGGATCAAAGATATTTACAATTTTTCTCAAGAAATCACTTTTAGTGAAGGTAAATTGATCATTCAATTGTTTAACTTTAAAGGAAAAGATATCCTCTTTAGTTATGCATTAGACACCAAGTGCTTTTATTGTTGGTAAATAAACTTCTTCTAAATTAACCAGTTTTGCTCTATCTGCATATGAGACGTGTCTTAATACAGCTTCCGAATTAGACATCCATTTTCTAGCATGCATTCTTGCACCCTCCCAAAGTGAAGATAGTTGATGGAATAGCTCCACACCACATTCGTCATTCATCACTGAATCCATTCCATCATCCATATATGTAGCAATTTAGCACTGTTTCAACAGCAATAGGAAAGGTATCTGTCATTTCTGTCGCATGTTCTCTTAATATAAACTGTGCCAAGAAAGGCAAACAATTAAATCCAAACACTACTCTTTGGAATTTACAACGCTTGGGTAGCATTGTTTGATCCAGAGACCGCCATAGAAATCTGTGGAATGGTCGTTTCTCTGGATGGATACCAATACGTAAGTACACCTCTGCTACATCAAAGACAATAGCTACTGGATATCTGCTAAATCGCAATAATACTGATAATAAACTATGTTGAAGTTTCGGTCCTGGATGCAGTTTGTCATTAATTGATACTTCATTGTATGTTGCAAAACCATCAAAGACGACTCTAATTTCTTCAAGACTTCTAGAATGTTCTTGTTACTCTTGTGTGAATTGTATGTTTTCCTGGTGTTCCAACACAAGTCCAACCCAGAGATGTCAACCTTGCAATTGGCTCACCACGATCTCCTCTAATATCTTTAAGCGATTAATGTAAATCAGAGTGATCCATACCAATAAGCATATCAATGGTTGATTTCTTTGCTCTCTCAGGGAATCTAATATTCTCTAGATGCTTCCAGTTCTTGGAATGATATTTCCAGTTAAAGAATTTTAGATTGCCAGTAGCATGATCTGTTGTATATGCTGACACCAACATTGAGGTTTTACTATCTAAACTTTCTATTGTAACTTCGATTGGCATAGTTTCAAATGTTTCGATTTTGTCGTTCAATACATTCACTTTAATTTCTGCACCTCTCCATTCAAACCAAGCTCAGTAGCAACATCTGCGTTCAATTAAGGTTTAGTACTTGCGTCATCCAACAAAGCATTGATTATCAATCTTTTGGTTCCATTCTGTAATACAACAGGATTCGTTATCGTGAAGCAACCTGTTTTTGTGTTCTTTTACATTTTTTAATACCACACTTTCTACGTCGAATGCATTTAATTCCAATGTGATCATCACCCCAAGCAGGAATAACATAACTTTAAATCCTTTGCCTCTTTCCATCTTTTTGAAATATCATACTTCTGAAATATAGCACAAGCCCAAACTCCATAAGGATCTTTGCAGACTTTGCATGCATATTCTTTCTTCTCTTTAGAACGTGAGTAATTCTTATTCACATCACCAAAGTGAGTTCTAGGTTCACGATATTTCTGATTTTTATTTACATTTGCATCTGTCTGTGTGAGGTTGTTTTTGCCTACACAAATAATATGTTTATCGTTTTTTTGTTTATCAAAGGTTTGATGTTGTGAATCATGTCATTTGAATTTGCTCCAAGGAATGGTCTAACTAAAACTATACTTTTTGTTTGTTTGATACTTTTTGTTTGTTTGATAAATCTAATACAAACATTATTTAAAAACCATAAAGAAATTGTTAAAACATTATATTATATTATTATATTATACCATAATATTATACATTATATTATAAGCAACAGTATATTAAATAATATAGAAATTTCTATAATAATATAATATAATGAAATAACAATTTCTTTATGATTTTAATAATGTTTGTATTAGATTTATTCTCCTCTTGATGGTAAAGCATGTAATTTGGATATTTTTTATCACGTGATCATTTAATTTACCTCGATAATTATACGCAATACTATGCAAAACATAACTATATTAATTGTTATTATAATAATTATAATTAATTGTTATTATAATGATAGACCATAATCATACTAAGTTTTATGGAGTTATCATGAGAAGGAGTCAGTATCCACCTTCCAGATTTGTTAGGCTCAAAAATCCCGGTCTTATTAACTATACTAGGCCTATGGTGGTAGTCTACAATCAGATCCCTAAAAAGCCAAGGCATAATAGAGTTAAGGTTAAACATATGGCCATTCCAGAATCTTAGAACTTTCACATGCTTCTCAGAAATGTTATACAATGGCTGCTTTATAACTGAGAGGAATAAATTTTAATTTCACTACGTGGAAAATTCCTTGCAAAAGTCAAAGAAAGACATCACATTGATGTGACATCAATTTTTACGAATGTAAAGTGTTCTTTTGGCTTTCACGCGGAGTTTCCTGCTTAATGGAAACAAACCCTTACCAGTCTGATCCAGCTGAATATTGCTTTGCAGGGATCTTTACCCAAAATGACAATGAATACCCATCTTCTACATACGTTCGGTCTGGTAACAATCTAAATAAACATGTCTCGAGTAAAATAATGCGGAATTTTTTCTTACTGATAAATTTATCCTCATAGCTACCATCAATAGTTAAAAGGTGGTGCTTAATTTTAATTCTGATAATTTCCAACTTCGTTCCCAGGGCTTCTTCTCTCTTAAACGTCAAGAGAGAAGAAGCCCTGGGAACGAGGTTGGATAATTTCATCAATAGTTCTAACGATATAAGTGGGTGTGTGTAATTATCGCCCTAACTTTCTATTGATCTAAAGCTGCGTTTACACGATCAGTTTAATCGAATTCGATTTGTTAAATTCGACATAACTGATCGTGTAAACATCTAAAATCTGACGATTTTCATCACATCAGATTGTCTGATTCAATTTTTAAAAAGTCGGACCTGTTCAATTCCATCAGATTAATCTGATGAAATTTCAGCCAATCACGTCATTATGAAATGAACATCTATTGTGATGTGCATTCAAAAAACATTCTACAATTAAAAACATGCCTAAAAAGAGACACCTTTTACTTCTATCAACGATTTATTTAATTTATCGTACGATAAAAATCTGATCGTGTAAACAGTAGGTGACCTTCAGATTTTTTAATCCATAAATCGATTTCGATTAATCGAATTCGATTAATCTGACCGTGTAAACGCAGCTTTAGGTTATAGATTTGTTAAGGTCGATTTCCACTAGGCAATTTTGTTCCATAAGTCTCTTCAATTTTAAAAATAATCATCTAGTACAAGTACCGAGATACGCCCCAACCGGCAAAGACCTGTTCAAAGTCAACAAATTAACGTTAGAACAACCAACGTTCAAAGATCGTTTTTCATATTTTGAATTGTATTGCAATTTAAGAATTTGTTATGTTTTTTAATCTTAATTTTAAATGAAAATTTAAAGAACAAAATTGAAAACGTCACAACGCGACAATAATAACTTCTTCGCGACGTCATTTCAACGTTGTTTTGACGTTGCGTGCACACAGGTACATACTCAAGGCGATCGATAAGAGGCAAGCTGAAACAACTTATGTCTTTTCCTTTGCACCAAAGCACTTTCGTTCTCCTATCAGGTAACGTCACTGTTTTGTATGGTCCTTTGAAAGTTATATCGTGGTAAACATCCTCTGATAAGTTGTCAAAATTCCATTCAAATTTGACAATGTTATTAACACATTCGTAGGTGTCGTCTTCATAGTTAGGTAGACAATACTGTATATCAGAACATGGATATTTAATGCATTCATTCTAAAAGTTATAAATAAATAATTAAACTAAGAACCAACCTCGTTCCCAGGGCTTCTTGCCTTTTCGAAACACGGAAGAGCGCTCTTCCGTGCTTCGAAAAGGCAAGAAGCCCTGGGAACGAGGTTGACTAAGAACGAAAGCAGCCAACGGAGGTGTTCGTAAAAATAGGTGTTCTGAGAGAATATACTGGCTGGGGATTAGACCTGTTCTCAGGTTCCAGAAAAAAATGCACAGCTAGAGATTTTGATCTGTTCTTTCACTATTGATCATATCCTGGCTGTGAAAATGATCTGCGATGGAGGAAGTTACAAAAATCGAACATGTACATTATCTCTGGCCACATTATTGGCAATAATTGTCCCTTCATGTTCTATAACGTCCTACAAAGTCGCATTGTATATAGATTACCCGGCCTGTCGGATCAGTTATTTGTGTTTCTATGCTTACCAACAATTTAAAGTCACATAATCACCCTATTTTGGTAACGTCAGTAAAATATTCTGAAATTTTCATTCTTTAAAGACAACTATTAGTGGAGATTAAAGTGATTAAAGTGATTAAAGTTTTTTATTTTTTATGCTAACTGTGTGACAGCCATATTGTTTGGCCAAACTTCATCGCTTTTCTGCATGATTACATGAAGTTGTAGCTAGTTTTTGTTAAAAAAATTGCTTATTTGACCCACTTCCTGTTATTTATAAAAGAATAGCAAGAATTGGCATTTTAGATTTTATAAGAAAGTAATTGAAATTGTATAAGAAAGAAATAGTGATCCCCGCAATTTGCGGGAGCTTATAGCTAAGAACTACTTTTGAGATATTGAATAAAACTTACAGAATGTCTACAAAAGTAGGACCATAATATTAGATCCAGAGTGAGAAAGTTTGAACATATATTACAAGAAATGGTCACGGGGTTGACAGTGCGGACGGGGCGGCGTAGTGGTTGAATTCTACGAGGCAAAAAATCCGCTGTGAATGCCAAAAGAAGACATTCCATTCGTAGAAGTCAACATCACACGTTAATATTTACCATAATGCAATTTTTCTGTTCATGGAAATTAGTTTTATGGGATCATTCTTTTCAGACATGGTTTGCAAACAAGCAAACTAGTTTCCAAACTGATCTAATTTCTGTTCAGTTTGGTTTGATTGAAAACTAATATGAGATTTCTAACTATCGAAACATGCTACCTACGAGGTTTAAATATGCGCAAACTGATTTATTTGCCAACGAAGGCACATTTTCAATTCTTTTTCTATTTACAAACTAGTAGGAATATGTCAGTTTGTGACTTCAAACTATATTGCAAACCAGTTTGAAAATATCGCATTCTGAGGAAACGTCTCAACACAAAGTAAACTTGGCAGCGAATGTGTCGATTCAACGATATTCCATTGGTACATAATACATTGGTTTATTCATTTGTTGACATATCAAACACGCTTCTTCGCCATTTTTTTAGAATTTTGCAAAATTCAGTTTCTATAAATCTAAATAAAATAATTGCCTTAAGATGTTCCAAAACTTTAATTTGTAATGTGCACAGAGACGGTCTTATATACGGGGAATGTGCACAACGATGTCCTTATACACGGAGGAATGTGCACAGTGATGGCCTTATACACGGGGAAAGGCGGAAGGGAGCTTATATTTGGGGTGTTACGCTAATTTATCGGTCATTTGTATTTATTTTTGTAAACCTATGGGTTGGGAGGGGGAGAATTCCACCCTCTCTCTGTTATTATTGGTTAGAACGTGCTATAAACTTCTACAAACTTAAAACTTGGCACGATGATAACCTAATGCTAGATGAACATTTGATGACACTTTATAGTTTTTTGTGAGGTCATCGGTAAAACATTGCGGCATCATATTATTCTCATTTTTGGTTTAAAATCATTAAATATCATTTTTGTTTTCAGAATATGTAAGCCAAATGAAATGCGTAAAACACATTTTTCAAAACAATCTGCTCGAATATGAAGTTAGAAAGAGTCTAAAAGGTTATTTCGCCCAGTAGCTGCAGAGAAATCGAGAAATCGAGAAAAGAAGGATTATTCCACCGAATCCCACTTTTATAAAATACAACTTTGGTAAACGTCCCGACCCTCCCCACGCAGAGGAGGTGTTTATCGGAGAGAACGATAAATGATAAATAGAGGAACGTTTATTAATTTCTTTTAATTTTACGTAGGGCGTTCATGATTTTACGTAGGGCGTTCATAAGTTAAAAGGCGTTGAGAACGTGCTTGTTGTACATAATAAAGAATTGCGCAATGTGATATGGAATTTTGTGGCATCACGGACGTGGGGCCATCAATTTAGTTGTTGTCTAAAAATAACTTTATGGTTTCCTGAATTGTGATCATAATAATGATTAAGCAATTATTTTTGTGTTGTATCATCCTTTGTGATTTACGCTAATGATTGTCGAATGGAAGGATTTCATATATCTCCGCTACTGATTGTGTTTGATAAATGTCCCACGGAGAACTCGATGAATTTAACCTTATTAGGCTTAGATTTTTAAGGTTTTCAGAGCCTAGGGAGGAGCATGAGACTCCCATAATTGCCTTAAGATGTTCCAAAACTTTAATTTGTAATGTGCACAGAGACGGTCTTATATACGGGGAATGTGCACA
>JAULBZ010006344.1:0-12471 GCA_032360805.1 Neoturris breviconis
TTTATACGTATTTTCTAAATGTAAAGTTAGTCAAAATTAAGTAAGATTTATAGAAATGCAGCCAGGCAAGTTAAATATAGTAGCTACTTACCAATGATTTGAATGTAATTCCTTTCTTTAAGCGTAGAAAGATATCACTGTGTTGTTTGTTATCACAAAGACATTTCAGCGCTTATATAAATCGTGAAAAACCGTTATATATTTAAAATAAAAGCTAATCACATTTAAAAGATCTAAATGTACCCAATTATATTGCATTCCCAAAAGTGTAATTTAGAAAGGTGCATTACATGTTCTTGTATATCCAAAGTAGTTTCATAAAACATGAGTGGTTCAACGTTGTTCTATCGTCTTTACTGCTGACTTTGAACACGTTTTTGCCTACTGAGAGCATAATCTTATACGACAAAATATATATTTTTAAAGTTCCGGTATTTGACCTCAATTTTCTACCCGAATGTCATCATTAGGATACTAATTATAGCTAATTTTAACTAATTATGTCTGATGACGTAAGCAAATAATTGAGGACGTCAGCAAAAATTTCTTAACTTTAAAATGTTTAATACATATTGCAGAATGACCATACCAAGTTTAATGACTTTAGGTGCTGTTAATCCTGAGATCTCAGAGGGTGGCGGAATCCGCCCGCCCCCCCAGCCTCCCCGGCTGAATTAACCTCTCAAAAAAGCCCGATATAAATAGGGTTAAATAATTGATCTCTTCGGGGAAATCGGAAAAACGTGGTAAAGGGCGTGTCACTCCAAAATATATAGGCGAATGTTCTTGCTAGTCAATATCCAATTAATACAAGGTGGTATCAGGTTGTTCGAAATATCATAAATATTGAAACAACCTATTGACCAATGAACCAGGAATTTGACCTTAAATAATTCATTCTTGTACCGTTTCAAAGACACTAGCTAGTGTATGTTCGAAATAAAATTGGAAAAGGAAAATTAAATCTTCTCCGTTTAAAATAGGGTTAATATTTTATAATGTGCTGGTGTACAAAAATAACTATGTTCAACTTTACCTGTAGTTAAAAAGTATAGAAAGTTTCAGCAAGAATAGTATGAATGCAAAGATAACAAACATAGGGTCAGGGTTAATAATCATTACAGGAGGAGTGTTTTTTACTATACTCCAAACACACTCCCTCACAAGTGTTATTCAGGCATGCTGCAAGTATATTCAGACTTGCGTTATAAGCAACATTTAGGTGACAGGAAAAACCTTTTATTTTTACCATTATTATTACCAGTGACACTGATGACCCATTCTATATCTCTCTGATTTAATTTTTTTCAGGAATCCGAAGACATGTATAAGTGAAATCCATTTAATTGTCAGTAACCTGGTGGTACACCAAGGAGGTAGAAAGGTTGAAGCAATTGTTTTGTGTAAAGTATGCTAACTAACTGAAGTATCAATTGGAAGTAAATCATATATTTAATAATGTCTTTACATCAAAAGATCAAAATTACATCAAACGTTACCAACTTGATATGTAGTTGTTTGACATGAGATGTTACGTTGTTCTAGCGTCTTTACTGCTGACTTTGAACAACTTCTAGAAACAGCTTGTTAAGAGTCCGCAATAAAAACGCTAGAACAATGATTTCAACGTTGTTCCAGAGTTTTTACTACAGAGTTTGAACCACATTTTGCCAACTCAGAGGAGATAACTTTGAAATATTAGTACAGTTTGAACAGCAATAATATCCTTGTTACTTAGTTCCCATTGATGTTTACGTTTAATTGGAAAGTGAAATATAGTCACAAGGAGCCATTACATCATTAAGCATAAATTTGAAAGAATGATGCCCCCAGTGGGCAAAAACTTGTTCAAAGTCTGCTGTAAAGACGCTAGAACAACGTTTCCAACGTTGATCTATTATCTTTACTGTTGACTTTGAACAAGTTTTTTGCCCAATAGATCCCATCTTTATGACCTGATTTGCTGACTTCCCGGTGCTATCCGTTTTTCAAAAACGTCAAGAAGCGAAGCGTACGATGCTACATTCTTTACTCTCCTTAACGAAAGTAGGAAGCTTGAAATGACAAAGGAAATTATATGTTTAACTCATTCCTGCTGCCTATAACTTCCTGATATGCAAAGTTTTACCATATAAATTCTTCTTTAATACATTTAATTCCAGGGGGTTGAGATTATCAAAATGAATGAAAATTAGTTTTAATATGTTTGCGAGTTATACGGGTGATTGGTAGGACAGAGTTACAACATAAACACCCAGTTGCCAAAAACTTGTTGAAAGTCCGCAGTAAAGATTATACCGTCTTTCCTGCGAACTTTCAACAAGTTTTTGCCAACTGGGAAAACTAATCTAAAAAGTTCACTTTGTAGGGGAAATACCTGCTTAAGATCATGAATATTACTCACAGCGGCGTCCTAATTATCAATATAATTAGGGTAAATAGTTACAAAAATTAAGTGTTCGTTTTACAAGGGGTTTTTAAATAAAAAATAATTAGCCCTACTTTCCTAGTTATCGTACGATATGAATTGTTCCACTAAACACGAATGATGTCATTGCAAAAACTTTGTGAATGTCTCATTTTCTTAGAAGACATTTTGTTGTAGAGTCATATCTTTTAGTACAGTAATAAATTAACGTATATAAAAGGTATCTAACTGGCGACGCTTTAATTGATCTCCCAAAATTATGCGTTATATTTCAACCACTTTTGACGAGCAGGCAAATTCCACCAACAGAATGTCTTCTTTTGAAAATTGAAATTCTTTATTTAGTGAAAATCATCCTTTAAATAGTCGCATCAGAATAGAAGATTAATACATGTCTTTTGCGACCTCTTTATTTGTATATATGATGATGATGATGATGAACGAGTCAAGTATACATCATCAGGTATTTTAATCTTTATCTAACTGCCATTAATGATTCTTTATCATACTTTTCAGACACTGGTACCAGCATAGATTTATTATTTTTTGCGTATGGTCCTATATGACAGTTGTAAATTTACACAGGTACACAAAGTTACTAAAGAATTTGTCTCGTATGTGGAATGGTATCGATATTGGACATATAGTTTATTGTCGAGATCCGCCTATTTGTAAACAATAGTAGGGTGGCGGATCTTCTCAGTGGACAAAAACTTGTTTAAAGTCAGCATTGAAGACGCTAGAACAACATCGAACGACGTTGTTCTAGTGCCTTTACTGCAGACTCTGAACAAGATTTTGCCTATACTGGGTTTATTCTGCTGTGTTTGATCTCGGTTAGTTATTTAGATCAATAATAAAGCATGCATGACAACAAATTATAAAAAAATAAAGAAAGCATTATTCCTATACTAATCGAATCAAATTTTACAAACACCTGGTCATAATCCAAGAATTTAATTAGAAATTAAAGGAGGTCACAAACACCCGGTTTCTACTCTTAAAAATTATAATTATTCAAGATTCAATTGTTTTCAAGTAATTGTATATTTATCTTAATGACAAAAATGATCCTCTGAAATAAATCTTTCCGAGTGATATGAATATTTTGTTTATGTCTCCTTTAATATTGTTGTCCATAATTAGCAGCTTCTTAATCTCTTTAGCTGACTACTACGAAACTGTAAAGACGTACGAGGAAATATATAAAAATACGAAAATCTAAATATCTAGTGATAGATCTGTAATCGTCTAGGATATCAAGAAAAAGGTATTGATACTTTTTATGTTAATATTATCTTGCCAGCTCCCTGCATACACGATCAGAATGCCAATATTATTTTGTTGATTGATGTAGATACGCGGAGTTTCTAATTCCACATACGTTTGTGAAATGATTACTGATTAGACGTTTCAGTGAAAAGTGGATCGAGTGGAATCAATAATTAGCACACGTTTGTCGAATTAGCAACTCCACGTATCGACATTCATATATATATATATGTGTGTGTTAGCTCCAGTATTTTGTTTATTGTATTGGTTATTCATATTAGAGAATTTCTAGATACTTCCTTCTTTTTTTTCTATAAGAGGAAGTGTAAACAAGAAGTTTCAAAAGGGCGGAATTTCTATACAGTTGAAAATAGCAGACAATTCGTTAGGTACTCGCCGATTAGTTAAAGGAGCACTTTCCCGCTATGGACCGTGTTTGTTTACATTTGATTTTTGAAAAGCAAATCCGATAAATAAGTCTTGGCCGCAGACATATTTATATAATCAATGTAAACCGAGCATAATCTTTCTGTGATCAATTTCTATGCTACATAGTAAACACGCGAATTTGAAGTACTTTTTGAAACATTTCATTTCTTCGACAATATTTACAAAATGACGGATGTCCGTGGTCGTTTTGCTGATCGTCAGATACTGACTTTTGGCCTTCTTGTCTTTTCAGTTATGTTTCCAGCAGAAAGTTGTAATGCAACTTTATTTACATTGCTAATGGAACTCCAATGTATATTTTAGATATTTTACAACAAAAATTGGAAGCACATGTGACTGTTTATGTGGATTTGGAAGCACTTCAAAGTGCTTACGTTTCCCTACCCGTTCTATGACAAAAAAAAACAAATAAAATGGGTAACATTTAACTCGACAATCGGGAGAGTGCTCCTTTAAGTTATATAAACTTCGCGTTGTTTTTAACTTATTTTTAGCTTCTTCGCAAATAGACAGACTGTTTTATGTTCTTGTTGATTTCCTAAAAGTTAATAAGCGGGGAGGAGAGGGGGATGGATTAGGTGCGGCGGTGGTTAACAATTTTTCCAAAAATTAATAAGCACCCTCTCACGCTTATTGGATACTGCATAAAATAGTGTTTTGCGCAGCTGTGACTGAAAACAAGAATTTGTTATGTCTAATGCAGCTGGAATATGATCTCAAAGGATCCTTGAAATAATGTCAATGAAATACATTCCGATGACCTTTTTCAAACGATGATACAGCATTATGCACCTATCCTGCCGGCACACGGCGTTGGAACAACGTTGCAGCAAAATGAAAACGACGTCCAAACGTCGATTTGACGTTGTTGCAACGTTGTCTCGACGTCGTGTGGTAATATATTAAGGTATATTATATCCTTCAGTTCAGATTTCGAAAGAAGTATGGCAGATGTTGATACAAAGCATGAAAAAAACACTAATGAAGGTGCTGGTGGAGGTTCTGGTGGAGGTTCAAACAGACCAAGTTTTAGTTTTGTAATGACACCACCTGGCATTCTTCTTTGCATTAATCTGGTAAGTGTGACCAAATGTTTATAAGATTTAACTTCCGGTATAAATATGATAGAATCCTGCTAGCACAGGACGTCGGAAGAGCATCAAAATGATGCGATGTTGTTCCGACGTCGAGTGTCCATTGTAAATGAAGCAGGAGAAAATACTGCATGTATAACTAGATTAAAGATGTCATTCCGGCGTCTATGTGTAAATATAGATTAATGGCATATCCATTAAGTCTAGCATAAACCAGGGTAACAGTATATATTGTGACTTATATTCAATTGTTATTTTGTTGGATTGAATTAGTTTTTATAAAATGAACTATTGTAAAAATTCCAACTAGGAATAAAGTTTAGGGACCATCTCCAAATTTTGTTCCCAGGGGCAGAGTGCTGAATCAAGGATCTTGCAATTGATTGGTTTCTTCGTACCAAAGAAACCAATCAATTACAAGCTCATTCACTTAACACACTTTATCGTAAATTTTATTTCTCAAATTTATTGATTTTGACTTCTTTTTTAAATAAATTTTGGATATGGTTCCTTACTACTAGCTACTATTATTAGATGTGCGTGTCCAATAGAAATGGACGTGCAATAGTTGATTACTAAGCAATGGCATTTAGCATTGTTTGTGCTAAATTAGTGCAGTGGGCACAAACATTGACCCTACGCCGTATGCCCATAGGAAAGAAGAACCATAACAGTATCAGTCTTGTTTATAGGGACATTACCGTTAGTCATCCATCACAACAAATTTTCCGGCATGTACACGATGCCTTGAAACTTCATCTAAACGGTGTTGTTTTGATGTTGTTCTAAGTTTGAACAGACGTCGTGTGCCCATTGTGTTTTGGTAAGAAACAGTTTTAATGCGAGAGAAATATATGTATTACAAAAACTACAGTTTTGTTAAAACAGGGATTCAAATTTAAAATTTAAGATATGGCAGTGGACCTTTTATCTCTGCATAAAGGATTGGAAGTAAAGTATTGGAGTCGAGGTGTAGTTGAAGGGCAATAAACAAATTATAATCACGTAGGTATGAAATGTCCCAGTAGGGAAAGACACAAAAACTTGTTCAAAGTAACGACGACGCTACAACGTGGTTCTAGCGTCTTTTTGCAGATTGCGATGAAGTTCTTTTACTAGAAATGCGTCTCCTAACTCTATCGTGACGGTCAAAAACTTATGATACTGTAATTCAAATACTCAGTGGGTAGAAACTTGTTCAAAGTCCGCAGTAAAGACACCAGAACAACGTCGAAGACTGCTGCTTTACTACTGATTTTCTTTGTTGACGTCATTATTTTTCGATGACGTCATCATTTTATAATTAATATATATTTATATACAGTGGAACTTCTCTATGGTGGACACCATCGGGAACCATAAAAAGTGTCCGCTATAAGAAGGTGTCCGCTAAGCAGAGGTTTTGTTATAAGAGTTTGATCGGGGTTAGTTCCTGCGAAAAGTGTCCGCTATGAAGATGTGTCCACTATATGGGATGTCCGCTATAGAGACTTTCCACATATACATATATAAATTACTACCTGAGAATTTTTTTTTCTTTTTCTTTTTAAACGTAAAACTTCAAGAATGAAGAATTTTTGTTGTTGTTGTTGTTGTTGTTGTTGTTGTTACTTGTGACCTTCAAAAATGGCGTGGTCAAGGGAACTGGGACGGGCTATCGAAAATATTTGCCTAAAGGATAAAACTAAAACTGTGAAAATTTCGGCTTCATACCGCATTCCAGTCAAAAGTTAAAAAACATAATATGGCAGTCCGCCCCTCTCCTTTGCATAAATAGGGAGAGAGTTATGTTGCAAAAAAAAAAAAAATAATAACAACAATAACAATAATAATAATAATAATAATAAAACGTTTATCATTACCCCCTAAATATACTGGAAAGGACTAACGCATGACTATTAAGATATTTTAAATACGGGGGACTTTCTTAAAAGAATTGCATACAATATATATAAATTTCTGCACAAAAATTCTTAGAATTATTATAAAAAGAGTTCTTGAAATTTTTTTTCGAATAAACGTCTGTGCTAAAAATAGCGTCCTATAAAAATTTTATCCAAATTTATTTAAAGCCCCCCGTCTACATGTATTACAGCTAGTGGGCAAAACTTGTTCAATGTCCGCAGTACAGACGCTAGAACAGCGTCTTTAGCGCTGACTTTGAAAATAGTTTTTCCACTGGGCAATACTCACTCTAAGAGAAGGCTCCCTCCATTCGTATCTGTTTCAAAACAACACACTCAGATATAGAAGTGGTCATAAATAACTTGTTCTTCCTAACCCAGCCGGCACAAACTTGTTCAAAGTCAGCAAAATAACGTTAGAACAATCCCGTGAACGTTGTTCTAACGTTATTTTGCTGACTTCGAACAGGTTTTTGCCGACTGGGAAGTGAGGATGATAGTGATAAGGATGATGATGAAGATATTGAAGTTATATAGAGCAATAAGATATAAATCATTCTGTAAGAGTTTGTGTTTTCTAGAACGAACACCCTTTTTAATAAAAAATGAAATGTTTGCTACATTACTGAAATAGATATATAAAAATAATAATAATTATGATTGATATATGATTTCTGCCAAAACGGCGTCACGTCGAAAGAACGGCAAAATGAAGCTCCGACGAATATTTGTTTAAATCGTTATTTTTATCATTTAGGTATTGTTATTTTTAAGTTGGTGCATTATGTCTGCTTGGAAAAATAATATTACAGACAAATACAATCTCTCTTCATCATGGAATTCAAAGACAGGGTTTTTCCTATTTGCAACAGTGTTTCCATGGTTATTGTTTATTCTGTTCTTCGTGCTAATGTTGTTTCAACTTAATAAACGATTCACAATGATAAACTGGCCGCTAACGGTAACTATCATTATAGCTAATACAAGCCTGAATATAACTGCCAAACATCACCAGTGGAGGAGGTTTTTGAGTACAGTTTTCACCTTTAACCTTATTTGTGTTAGGCTTTTTTAGGCTATTAGCTGGTCAAAACTAGGAAGAGCGGATGTTATCACTTTATAATTTTATCTGGAAAAAACATTTTTTTTTTAAAAAAAAAATATTTTTGTTTTCATAAACGCAAAAGCTAAAAAAAAAGTTCTTTCATTTGTGGTACTGCTGATCTTCAAAAAGGACCTGGCTATGGGGGATGGGGAGCGATTTTCGATAAATTTTTTTGGAAAAGACTTCTAAATGATAAAAACTATGAGAATTTCAGTTTAATTGCGCATTCCAGTAAAGAGTTCCAAAAGATAATGCGCCAGAGGTTAGGGAATGAATAGAGTTAAAGCTGATATGAGGAAATTATATTCAGGCTTGTTATATTCTATTAATGGCGGATCTCTATGAGGTGAATTCGTTCGCGCAAATTCTAAATGACGCCATTTTATTAGTTCAAAGTTACGTGACCTGACAGGAGACGTCGCTTTCAATCAATGTAATGGATTCATTTATAATTCGCGCGAACGAATTTGCCCATAGCAACGGATCTTCCACATCAAGTCAAAGTGAAGTTCATTGTTATTTCCAGATTGTGTTCCTTTGCCTGTTTTCATATTTCTGATTGATATATCCACGGTAATCCAGACAATATTGAAATGCATTCAAAACAAAAACTCGCTACGTATAATCACGCTCAGTGAAGAATGGTTGGGTGAAATAACACCCAATTTTAGATTTGAAATTATTTACAGAATATACCCAGTCGCCTAAAACCTGTTCAAAGTCAGCAAAATTACATTAGAACAACGTTGTTTTAACAGGTTTTTGCCGGCTATGTAAGAACAAATTTGCACATACTGTTGGTTGCTCTTCGGGAACTCCCTTCTAACTACTTTAGCGATTCATAATTTCTGGGATTTAATTTCGCGGATAATGTTGATTTTACAAAAAAAAGAAATTGTCAACAATCGATAGGCGAAAATAATCCTCGCAAAACCATTGGAAACGATAAGTTAAAAATTCAGTTTTTTCTGAAAATGATGTTGAAACGCCTTTATTTGATTTTACAATTGTTGTATTGATACCGTAATCCACATTGGGAACTTTAAAACTCAAATTTATGTGACATGAATTTCTTCTCTTGTTCATAAAATAGTAATACTGACTATAACAGTGGTGCTTCGTTAGTTTGTTTTTCCTTCTAAGCCTATAATATAAACAGTTTTTAAGTAAATTGCGCCCCATAACATAAATTTTCAAGATATTTCTATTATATTTCTATTATATTTTTAAAGTGCAAACTCAGTTTTCAACTAAATATGTACGGATAGGTCCGCAGGGTTGACAAATTTCTGTAGTTACTAAGTAAACATGACAACAATGCTACTTTGTACTGTTGATAATTATCGAGTTTCTCAGGTAACTTAAGGACAGTCTCAAATTCTCATTTTGAAATTCCTCTATCAGCGCTGCTTCAATAATAATAATTCTGGCTTAAATACTTTAGTTTCAAAGTACTTACATAGACCTGGGGTGTCAATTTAAAAACTATTAATTTGGTCTGATTTTATTTACGAAAATGTGCAAATTTCCATTATTTTTGATGATGTCACAAATCGAAACTAAAAATATACCTTCGTATATTCATAGGACGGGCCAGCAGGCAGTTGGATTTATAATACAGTAAAAAATATTTCGTTATAATTTAGATGGCGATCAATTGCATTATTTGGGCTGTAATCTTACTCATTGCATCGGCTTTAGTTACTGATATAAATTGCAAGTATTACAACAGCGCTAAATGTGATACACTTAAAGCTGCTGCTGTAAGTCTCTATTCGTTGTCTATTGATTTTACCTATTGCTGATGAAAGAAGTAAATGTTTCTATTTGCATACACCGGTTCTGTACCTAATGCTGTGTTTTTTTCCTCTACGGATAAATATATGTATTATATGTACCACGTAGGATTAGATTAACTAAAAGCGGATTTTCATTAGGCAAATTCATTTGCAAAAATTCGAAGCCATCACATTGAAGCAACGTTGTTTCGGCGCGGTGTGCGCACTACTGGAAATATGATTAAGGGATTACGAATATCGAAATTTTTATCTTATTTTCTTTTTTAGGCATTTGGATTTATTTCCACGATTGGTTTAGTGGTTCAAGGTGTTCTTCATTTTATGGAATACCGTTCAGGATGAAGATAAAGAAATAAACGTTTATGTGAAAAACTATCTTCCAAAATGACGTCCAAAAGACGTCATTTTGACGTTGTAAAGTCAAACCAACGCCTGTTCGACATTGTTGGTAGTCTTTCCTAATGTGCCTGTTTGAAAAGAATTTGCTCAAAGTCCGTCGTAAATACATTAGAACCAAATTGAAAAAGCTGTTCTGCCGTCTTTATAGAGGACTTTGAACAAGACTTTGTCCACTTGGTACTGTTGCACATTTTGATTATTGTAATAGGTGAAATTTCTTACTACATGTTATTGCCTAGTTTAATAAGATTCTTTTTTCTTTCCTTCCTCCTGTATTTTACTTAGGGGTAAATACTTTGTAAACCGTTTATTAGCACGCATGTTTATTCACCTGCTGAAATATAGTAAATATAAATAATTCACCGAATTCATTGATTGATTGTTTTTTATTGGTTTTCGCGAGACCGCAATTTATTTGAAAGACTTTGGAAATACACCGTTTTTAATAACCCTGAAAATCATCTAACGGACTCTAGAACATTGAAAATTGGAAAATGACTTAATGACAGAACATTTGCTGTAAACTTATCTTTGCAAAATGTATTTACAACAGAACAAACTAAAGTGTTGCTATAAAATTGTTTAGTGCAAAGGTACAACTGATGTGTTCAAGAAACAACATTAACGCAACATTCAGAGATTGAGGTGGAAATCAAAATCAACGATGGTGGGTGATGATTTGAGACGTTCGTTGCAGCAGCTCCTTTAATTCGGAAAGCAGAAATAACATAAGTATAGATCTATTCACAAATACATGAAAACGAGGTGTTAGCTGCTCAAAGTAGAACTTAATTCGATACAATAACTTCCTTTTTGTGTACTAAAGAGTGCACAAAAATGAAGTTATTGCATTGCACCAAGTTATACTTTGAGAAGCCAACACCTTGTTTTCATGTATCTGTAAATAGATTTATCCTATCAATCATAAAAATAATAACTAGCTGAACCTGACCACTCTACAATGAACTTAGAAAAAACAAACCTTTTTTCAATTGAAGTAAACTCGTTTAATTCACTTGTTCCACCTTGCCTCAATAACTCTCCAACATTATATTTTAAAAGTGATATACCATTACGGCTTGTTTTCAAATTTGTTCTGATGGTCACATCCAATTTCATTTGTCGAATACTATCAAAACTATAATCATAAAAAATTGGTACGACGTTATATTTTGATCGTCTAATGATTTTATTACGTATATGGTATGTTGATTGCTTTGATAGGTTAACTAAACGAAATATGTTTGATATATATGTGCAGATTGTATAATTCGATTAAACTGAAAAATATAAATGCATTAACATCGTACCTATCTCTTCTTTGGGCTATTCCTATTCTTTCGATACTCATCAGGTAGCATTCTTATCATATGTTTTTGATATAATTTTTTTAGTTTACATCTGATTTCTTTATCGTCGCTCGTATCATATATATGTCTTATTTCTGAATTGGAGTATGGACGTTAAAATATTTTTCAGCTATTTCTATAAATTTTTGTTCTTGTATGTACTTTGCTTTCCCATTTTAGTTTGTCACCATGTCTAATATGCATAGCCACGTATGAATAATTTAAGTTGATCTGTTTTGAAATGCTAAAAGGTATTGTTCTTGAAATAATTTATTTGGTGTCAGCAATAAATAACCAATAAATTGAGATACAAACCACATTTTTGGGTCTTTAACATTTAAATCTTATGGTGTATGGTTATGGTTATTGGTATGGTTTATTGTTGTGGTTAATGGTTATGGTTTATGGTTATTGGGATGGTTCATGGTTACGGTTTTGGTTACGGTTTATTGTTATATTTATGGTTTATGATTCATGGTTCATGGTTCATGGTTCATGGTTCATGGTTCATGGTTCATGGTTCATGGTTCATGGTTCATGGTTCATGGTTTTTATAGTTTATGGTTTATGGTTTATGGTTTATGGTCATGGTTAATAGCCTGAGTTCCAGTCCCTAACTACGACAAGTAGTAGTAGGGACTGTGTAATAAGCTCACTTTTTCCGTACACGC
>JAULBZ010006345.1:0-12471 GCA_032360805.1 Neoturris breviconis
GTTTTATAAAGATTTTACCACTCAGTATACCTAAGGACGGTATTCTTTCATGAAAGCTGTCCTACTTATTTATAAAATTCTTCTATGCTTTATCTAAGCTATAGTTTTCTTTAGGCTTTCAATAATACTTCAAAATTACTTTAAAAATATTTTAAAATATTCCTAATTTTATGAGGAGGATAAGAGTGTATCCTTAACTGTAGTTAACACTCGTTTTAGGATCCTCTCAGCGTATTCGATTTGGATTAGATTGCAATGTGAGCAAACATTTAAGGTAACCATGCTTAAAAAGCAGTTCTTGGTCAATATTGATGATGCCATATCCAAAATTTGAAAAATAATGCTTATTTAGCTCATTGTGCAAGTACAATTGCTCACATCGCGATCTGATCCACACAAGGCACATTCAGAGCTTCCTAAAACGAGTGTTAAGTATAGTTAACGATTCACCTCCATCTTCCTCCAAGCCAAAATCCTCATTTTACGTAAAAAAAATGACCAATGACGTCATAAAATTAGGATTTTTTTAAAATATTCTTAACAGCAATACGCCGTAAAAACGGTGTACCTAAGAGTAATACGTCGTAAATACGGCGTACCTAAGAGAAATACGTCGTAAATACGTCAAATATAGTGTACCTAAGAGTGCAGAACATTTTGTCCATCATAAAAGATAATGGAAACGTCACGGTACACATCATATACAGGTAACGTAAAGTTCTTATAAAGATTACATTCATAGCGTACGTATCAGTGAGCTATAACTTGTTCATTGTCTACAGTGAGGACGTTAAGATGTTTACCCATTGGGATATACATAACAAACTGTAGACTATGAAAAAGTGAATTGTGGATTACTGTCCCTTATAACTTCGCGCATGCGTAATTCAAGAGTCCTTTATATCCACACTGTAATTATCAGTATGTCAGTATGTCAGTCAGTATAGAATCATGATAGCCCTTTTCATAAAACAATGAAAACGATGCGTTTGTTGCTAAAAGTTTAACTTGCTGCAATGCAATATCTTCCTTTTTGTGCAGTCGCTAGTCTCTCATGATGTGAGGTTCTGTCCAGTTTCTTTTTCTTGCGCCATGTAGCTAATAATAAATTTAATTTCCTTGTTATTGCCAAACTAGAAATTGGTTCCAAATTATATTAGCAATTAATATTCTGTGGAAATTAGTGTTTACTTAAGTTATAATGGCTTGTTTTGTTATTAATGTTATTTCATAAACAGAGAAATTTCAAATTCAGAATATTAACCCTTCCATGTTACTAACACGCAATATAATGGTGATAATCCCATAACAAATACACTTATACATAGCTAAATGCGGATGTTAAATTCTTCATAGCTGAGGTGAGGTTTGGAAAAACATTTTGAAAAGATTAGCAAACTTAAGTGATAGTTTCATGAGGAATAATTTGCCAAATTATGTATTTAGTTATACAATACAACTTTATTCATTTCGACTCTTGCAGGCAGTATACGTCTAATCAACGTCTCTTTTAATGTTTCGAAATGACGTCGAACATAAGATAAGATATTTATGTGAACTACAATCATCCTAGAGATATATAAATTTATGAGTAAATAAATAAATACACTACTGAAGGGGGAACAACATTACGAGCAAAGCTCCGACAGAGGTGATGGTTACCCTTTGGATATCACAAAATAGACTACAGGACTCACAAAGAAACAACAGACACAATCTCTATCTGATAAATAACCCGGGAGGATATTGTGAAAAGATAAAGGATATTAATAAGTCGCAAGAAAACCCTTTTTAAGGCCTGTTATGGATAGGGATAACCTTGTCAATCTTTAGGTTAGATGGAAGAATACCAGTAGTAAAAGATAGATTAATAATCTTTGATAGTGGTCCTGATATTTCAGCTTTGACAAGAGACAGTATTTCAGTAGGAATACCATGGGGTCCAGAAGGTTTGCTAAGATCAAGTGAAGAAATGCAACTAAGCACCTCAATATCATCAGTAAGAAAAAAAAACTGTATTAGGGACAAGGATCTTTCAAAAAAAAAGAAATACGTTTAGTAGTGAATGGAGTTTTTCTGTCTCAAGTTATCAGCAATAAAGGTAAAATAGTCATTGAAAGAATTAGAGAGCAGAAATTGATCAGTAACCAGATTGTTATTAATTTTTATAGAACTCAGAGAAGATGAAGTGGAAGAACGGAGGGAAATGATAGATCCCAAACTTTGCCTAGGATACCTCCGTTATTAGCAGTGGCTAACTTCAAACTTTTATAGCGCATGAGTACACTTGGATGAACACGTCCGACCACTTCGGAGGTTAGGAATGAAAAACAGCTTTATATTAGACATGTGTTCAGACAGACTTCAGACATGATTGACCATGACCTGTATATCTTTTTAGAACCAAGCGCTGTAGACGAGATACGTTTGATGAGACAGAAGATCAGCGTCAGAAGTAGAACAGATTAAGGTTCTGGAGAAAGGACTGGAAACAGCTGAAAACCTCAGACACCGAGACCAGTATCTTTTGCCAAAGTAGAATTCTTCCGATTGCACGAACAGATCAACCTCGTTCCCAGGGCTATTTGCCTCTCTTTGATAAATCGGATATTCATGTCGGCGATTCAGAGAGACTATCAGCGCTGGGTTCGAGTATGGGAACAGAGCTGAATCATCGACTGATATCATCTGCAGGGAGATCTGACCTCAGTGTAGTCTGATCTATAGACGAAGGTCGATTTTCTGAGATCTGGAAGGATAAAACCTGGTCTGTGGAAGAGGCTAACCTCAGTGGTACTCAATCCAGGCTACTCCAGCGCGGCTACTCTCCTACTGATTCCGTGGCAGAAAAACTGCCATATTGAGATAGCCTCTGGACAAGTGCCAGCAGGTGAGTGGTTGACCGCTCTTGGTGCATGGGTCGCAGTAAATAGTTCTGATAGTTAAGGTTAAGCAATTTTTACTCTTACCTTAGTAGTCGTATCTTCTCATCCATGGTAGTAATGTCTTATCAAAAGAGCAACTTTGTAAAATGCGATTCTTTCATTTTTTCATTTGCATGTCAGTTCCAGTTTGTAATGCTGTGACACCTTGTTTCTTTTCATTTTCCCCGATTTTTCCATAGCAAATGAAACGTTCTGATGCTAACAATTATATTGTAAAAGTCTCACTTTTATATGTTTTGTTTGTTTATTAAATCACATAAATACCTATTTCTTATTTTCATACCTATATGAAGTAGAATATCTCACTCTATATAAAATTTGTATGACAACTGCACTCTCCTACGCAGAGGCCATCGCGCGGAAAGGCAAAAAGGCGAAAAAGAGGTGACGAGGGCAGCACTCCACCTTTGTCAAATTTTGCTTATTTTACATCTTTTGGCCCTCCACCGCAGATTTTTTTTTTTTTTGCTTTCGTTAGGCTCTGCGGAGGAGAGTATGACAACTGGTAATAAGTAACAACACATATCTCTATTATATTCATTTAGTTATAGTTTTAAACTTTCTAAGTCTAAATGTGATTCTAGTCAAATCCTTATAATCAGTGAAAAACTATTGATTGGGTAAACTTTTTATTGAATGTGGTCAAAGTCACAGAAATCAAAATTCTAGGTACAAATGTACTGTGATCTTAGTCACTTAGCCATTGGATACTTATTCTTTGGTATAACATTTTACTGAATGTGGTCAAAACCTCATAGAATTCAATCTTTACTTTAATTTTTTTTGGTACAGAGTCGATAAAATCGAAAAAAAAATTGGCCAGCGGTCCCGTAATATTGCCTAGAAAGACGATACAAAAATTTGAAGATGGTACCATGCTTTTTCGGTCCATTGGATCGAATACGCAATTTAAACCATTTTTGCCATAAATCGAAAAATGAACATGGTCTAATAAAAAAAGAAAAACTTGCTCAAATTCCGTAGTAAATTTTCTGGATGATAAAATAATTTTGTCGATGCTACTGAATTTGACGATACAGATATTATATGTCTGGGCCCAGTTGTTCGTTCGAAAGCCGATTAGTTTAATCCTCGATTAAATTGTCTTTTCACAATATTTGATTGGCAGAAAGTAGTTTTAATCCAGGTGTAATCCTTGATTAGCGTTAGTCAGCTTTCGAACAACTGGGCCCTGTAATCGTTCTGTGAAGCCTTAAAATGTTCCTAGCATGTTCTTAATTTTTAGCATAATTCTTACATTCTCATAAAATATATTCTCATAAAAAAAACGAGTAGCACTACGTTGAAGACGTTGCTCTATTGACTTTACTGCGGACTTTGAACAAGTTTTTGTCCTCTGAGTCAGGTCCTCTGAGTAAGGGTTAATCTTTCTAGGGTATAAAAACAGTGTTATTTTTTATAAAAAGCTTTATCTTTATTAAAATTTTATTATCGATAATCTAATTCCAAGAGCTTTCCATACGCTCTCTTCATTGTATTAATCAACAACCCAGTAGGTAAAAACTTGTTCAAAGTCCGCTAAAACGTCGTTCGACGTTGTTCTAACGTCTTTACTGCGGACTTTGAACAAGTCTTTGCCACTGGGGATTAATTATATTGCTATATAAAAACCCCGCGTTATAAATATGTTTTACAGTGTTTAAAATGGTGACCAGATGTTAAGGCGGATTACAACTAGCCTGAGTTCCAGTCCCTAACTACGACAAGTAGTACTACTTGTCGTAGTTAGGGACTGGAACTCAGGCTAATTACAGCTAGGTGAATGTGTTCGCGCGAATACTAAATGAAACCACTACGTTTGACGAGGCAGAAGATCAGCGTCAGAAGTAGAACAGATTAAGGTTCTGGAGAAGGGACTGGGAACAGCTGAAAACCGCAGACACCGAGACCAGCATCTTTTGTCAAAGTTAGAATTCTTCCGAGATATTCATGTCGGCGATTCAGAGAGACTATCAGCGCTGGGTTCGAGTATGGGAACAGAGCTGAATCATCGACTGGAATCATCTGCAGGGAGATCTGACCTCAGTTTAGTCTGATCTATAGACGAAGGTCGATTCTCTAAGATCTGGAAGGATAAAACCTGGTCTGTGGAAGAGGTTAACCTCAGTGGTACTCAATCCAGGCTACTCCAGCGTGGCTACTCTCCTACTCGGCACGGTGATTCCGTGGCAGAAAAACTGCCATATTGGACAAGTGTCAGCAGGTGAGTGGTTGACCACTCTTGGTGCATGGGTCGCGGCGCTCCTGGGTGCCTATCTAGGGGTTCCAATTTTAAAAAATGATGTGATGTGACAGAAAGCTTACGTGGAATGGCCCTGCAGTATCAAATGAACAAACGATGCAGATGTCAGATAATATAGTCATGGACAGCGTCATGGGGAGTGGAAATTGTCATTAAGTGCAGGTCATTAAGCGGGGATGAGCAGGTCAGGATGTGGGATGTGAAGGAAGAGGATAGTTGGGGTTGTTGACTGGGGTTTTGTTGTGTCGGTTGTTGTCGGTTTTTTGACGCGGTTGTTGGGGGTGGCAAATTTCTGACGATAGTTACGAAATGAACGACAAATAAACATGCTCAACATCTACCTCAGCCGGCAAAAACCTGTTCAAAGTCAGCAAAATAACGTTAGGACAACGTTCTAATAAACTAATAAACTTCATTCTCATAAACTATATTCTCATATAAAAAAACGAGTAGCACAACGTTGAAGACGTTGCTTTAT
Organism: Neoturris breviconis; assembly: GCA_032360805.1. Classification (NCBI taxonomy): domain Eukaryota; kingdom Metazoa; phylum Cnidaria; class Hydrozoa; order Anthoathecata; family Pandeidae; genus Neoturris; species Neoturris breviconis. The sequence continues at coordinate 5,687 of JAULBZ010006345.1, forward strand.
TGACTTTACTGCGGACTTTGAACAAGTTTTTGTCCTCTGAGTCAGGTCCTCTGAGTAAGGGTTAATCTTTAGTGGGTATATAAACAGTGTTATTTTTATAAAAAACTTTATCTTTATTAAAATTTTATTATCGATAATCTAATTCCAAGAGCTTTTCACACGCTCTCTTCATTGTATTAATCAACAACCCAGTGGGTAAACACTTGTTCAAAGTCCGCTAGAACGTCGTCCGACGTTGTTCTAACGTCTTTACTGAGGACTTTGAACAAATCTTTGCCACTGGGGATTAATTATATTGCTATATAAAAACCCCGCGTTATAAATATGTTTTACAGTGTTTAAAATGATGACCAGATGTTAAAGGCGGATTACAACTAGGTGAATGCGTTCGCGCGAATTCTAAATGAAACCACTACATTGGTTGAAAGCGATGTCACCTAACAGGTGACGTCATTTTCAATCAATGTACAGTGTAATGGCTTTACTTAGAATTCGTGCGAACGAATTCCCCAGAGTGAATTCGCCAAGTGGAGATCCGCCCATATAGTTTCGACCTGTTTATAACCTCGATCGCTGTGTTTCTTCCGTCTTGAGGTTGTAGCTTATGACAACAGCCTGGTGAACTCTGACTCGAAGTGTTTGTATCAAACTGGTAACTTGGTTTTCAGTTTTTCGTTATGATAATGGGAGTAGCTACTTTCTAAAATGGAGAATTATGATTACTGTTTATGAGTAGAAAGTAAGTACACTAGTTTGATTTCCACGGATCATTAAAACCGGTGGTAGGTCAGCAGATAAAACTTCTAACCAGCTCATATACATCAATGACGTCACGACACTTTGTTTTGGAATAGGCAAGGTGAGTACGATTAGTTTTGCTTCCGATGAATGTTCGTGAAGTAATTCACCAAGTCGTATCTGTCGTAATGTCTTCTTATCTAAATTACCGTCAGCCGGTAAGTGCTCTCCACGGCGTAACTTTTTAAAATCGTTGACGCTATCATCTTTAGGATGCTTATTTATGCCCCTAAATTCAACAACACTTGAAAAATCGATGCGAAATTTCTTTAACAGGTTAGCCATTCTAATCTGGTTAGCTTTAATCTTTTTATCGGATGCTGGTGTAAAGATTCGTAGCTTACAACCACGCCAATGTGAACTGAGTGATAGTATATGGGGAACCAGTATCGTCAAACCACCGTCGTCGTATAACCACCATACGTCAATGTATCCCTTTCGTTTTTTGTGAAATTCCAGGACGATATCAGGTGGCAATACAGCGGGAACTTTTTCACCAGTAGCTTGGTCGCTGACATCACTACCTAAATATGTTAAAATTACGCTTGTTTAGGGACTGGAGAAGAATACTTAGTCAACGATCTTGCAATGGATTGGTTTCTTTGTACTGCGTGGTTTCATTTTCGAGATGGTCACTTAGGAAAAATACATTTGACTGGAGAAATAATACAACATACCCAGTTGGGTAAAACCTTGCTCAAAGTCCACAGTAAAGAGGCTAAACCGGGTTTTTAACGTCGTTCTAGATTCTTTACTGCGGACTTTGAGCAAGTTTTTGCCCACTGGGTAACATCACGTTTCTTGAAAAAAACATAAAAAAAAATATAATGAGCATTTCTATTGGAATGGAAAAAAACAACCCCAGTGAGTACCTACAGTGAGTAAAAACTTGTTCCAAGTCCGCGATAAAGACGCTGGAACAAGGTGTCTTTGCTGCGGATTTTGAACAAGTTATGCCCACTGGTTATTGATAATTTTAAATCTTGTATATTGTTGGTTGGTCATGTTGAAGTAGAAGAGAAGACAAATGTCACAGTGTAAAAGACTGTTGAATTCGAAGCCGTCTAACTCCATATATACACAGCCCATAGAAGGGTCCGTATCAAGTAGTCTTTCATGATGGATGTATCATGAAACCAAGCACGTACAAGCTAATTGACAGAACATCCTTATTTTTACGTAATTTAAAATTTAGTTATTTTTGCGTAATTTAAAATATTTTTGCGTAATTTGAAATTTAGTTATTTTTGCGTAATTTAAAATTTAGTTATTTTTGCGTAATTTAAAATTTAGTTATTTTTTTCGTAATTTTATTTTTGAAAATTCAACCAAAATAATTTTTGACAAACTATGGTGGTCGTATTCGTTCCAAGAAATGAATATTCGTTTCTAGAAATTGAAATTTTTGTTCCAAGAAATTAATATTCATTTTAAAGAATGCCTATTCGTTCCGAAGAATGAATAATTTCAAGAAAAAAATTAAATTCGATTTTGCTTTGTTTTTGTGCAGAAAAAACATAGCACGGCACTAATAGGCTTCCGTATGGTCGCTACCACTTTTGTAATACACAGAATGTCTAATATACAGGATTAAAGCTTGTAACACTTTTTATACGCAGGGTACGAGATGCGTAAAAAGAAAACTTGCAATACCTTGTGTAGCATTATCTTTTTGATTTTCATCCCAGTCTTCTGTATACCAATCAGGTTCATGATTTTCAACGACTCCATCTTCCACTCCATCATCATCTCCAATCACTTCATCAGTTATGTCAAATCCATCTTGAAGGCGTAATATACCAACACCATAACGTAAATCAAAAGCATCATGCACTGTGGAGAAATACTCATCAACCTTTGCAATATCATCTGTTTGCCATCTGTTCATATAACCGATGAGTAATGTGTTTGGTTTTAGCTTACCAAGTCCAGCAGACTGTAACATGCATCTAACACCAGCTCTCAGTGTTTCATCTATAAGAAGCAAATGGGGAGAATAAAATAGTGCTAGGAAGTAATTTGACAATTTCTCGGTTGAACTGTTACACATCTCGGGTAGCATTGAAGAAAAAAACAAGAAAATACTCCATACAGTCTAAATGAAGCCATTTTATTGGTTGAAAGTGGTGTCATCTGACAGGTGACGTCACTTTCAACCAATGTGATGGCAGAAAAGACTTCAGGTTAATTTCCACGAGGTGAAACATTCACCACCAAATCCAAAAGAATAGTTTCCATTGGTAGAAATTGATGCCACACGATTGTGACGTCAATCTCGACCAATGGAATGTCTTCGTTTAGCTTTCGCAGCAAATGTTTCGCCCAAACCATCAATTGCAAGCTTTTTGATAGTTTTACCGCTTTTAATCTAACTAAAATATACTGTTTTTTAAAATTATTAAGAAGGTGGATCATAGTGCCGTTTTAAAGACTGGAATTCAGGCTATTATTCCAACAAATTTACCATAACAATCATTTAGCTACACTTACTTTGTACAATTTGATGGAAGGCTTTTATTTTATGTTTCTTTAACCATTTCCCTTCGTGTCCACTTGATGGCGAAAATCGATCTGTTATCACTACCTCACCACATATCAATAAGCCAAAATGTTTTGTTACATGAGAAGCGAATTGAACAAGGTTTGGACGTAATGATGGTTGACCAGTTAAACATAAACATTGAACACGGAAGTTTTTTATATGATCATCAACATCATCTAAACGTCTGGTGAAACGTAAAGCTTTCAAGTACGTATGTGCTTGACCCGATGAACCCCAGTTGATCTAGAATAAAATTTATTAGTAGAGTAACCTACCCATCCGACAATAACCTGTTCAAAGTCAGCAAAATAACGTTAGAACAACTAACGTTAATTTGCTGATTTGGAACAAGTTTTTGCCGACTGGGTAATGTTCAAAAATTTGTTCAAAGTCCGCAGTAAAGATGCTGACTTTGAACAAGTTTTGCAACCGCCATGACCTCCTGATATTCCAAATTCGCTCATACAATTTTTTTATGTGCGGGTTTCACTTTCTAAAATCAGAAAAATCATTTTTATACCCCCTAAATAATATGAAAAGAATAAGAGAGTGACCGTTAAGATACTGCAAATACGGGTGAAAGTCATAAAAGTTGAGTTGTAGACAAATATACTATTTTATCCACCTGTCTCCCGGAACAATATTGTATTTATACATAGCCAGTACAATTTTAGTAGCTAACGATGCAGACCTTCGCTGGTTTAGCTCGGTCATATTTTCCGTTGAGTCTCGCTTCTCTCTCAATCCGCAAAATCATAAACGAAAAATCAAATCAATCAGCTTTTTTGGCGATATCTACGTTTTCTGTTGGTATTTGTTTGAGCATCAGTGTACATGCGATGTTGTATCCTGAAAATCCTGGGATTTTTGAAACTGAATATGTGACATTTGTGCAGGCCGATATACATCGAGATCGATTTAACGTATGCTAATATTAAGCACTTAATCTAGACTAAAAACTTCGTTGTTCCAGGGAGAAAGTCTATACGCTATATATAGTAGTCTATATGCTCTTCATAAAATGAAGATGGATAACTATCGATAGAAAATTGTTTAAGATTATTCCTATAGGCAAGTTATACAAAACTCAAAAGGGGTAACACCAATCTATTTTTTATATATATGTACATGGTCATCGATCTTGCAATTGATTAGTTTCTTCGGTACAAACAACCAATCAATCTTAAGTACGAAGATACCAATCAATTGCAAGATCGTTAACTCAGTACTCTTCTTGAGATGGTCCTTCAAGAACATAAATTTGATGAAACAAAAACAATGTGACTCACATCAGGTTTTCTTATATCCACATATTTATAAAGAGTAGCCACGACGAATATGGTAATCAATGCCGCCCACCAATTAATTAAGAACATAATCGCTACACACAATACAAACCCAATGAGGGAGACCCACATGTTATAGTACTTAAATGACGGTCTCCATCCAGGTGATTTTGAAAGTGATGATTGAAACCTGTAGAATTAAAAAAAACATTTCTTGATAACTTCTGATAACCTAGTAAGCTAATACAGTTGGGAAACATTTTAATCAAAGTACGCACGCTAAAACAACCTCTTCAACGTTGTTCTAGCGCCTTTACTGCAGACTTTGAACATGTTTTTTCCCCCTGGGTTTAGCCTGATCCCAAGTCTTTAAAACTACGGAGTAGTCGTAATACTCGGAAATAAGGACTAGGACTCAGGCTAGTATGTCTTATTGGTCGATACTTGGTCCCGAGTATTTTACAGATATCACCCAAAATGCTGATACAAAGAAAACCGGCCTATATTTGATCGCAACTCAGTCCAACATAGCCTTAAACAGTTCATATATGAACAGAGCTACACAAGAACACATTCGATATTTGTTCACGCCGTAACATTGATAACAAGAAAATAACAAAAATTATTTTACTTACACAGAGTAATTGACCAACGCATAAGCCATAAGGAAGAAATTAGAGATGATTGGAGCAATGACATTTAGATCACCAATAGCGGTAAACCCAGCAGCAATAATAAGAGTTAATATATATCCATTACGAGGTTCACCATTTCGACCATATTCTTTACCGAAGATGTCGATATGAGGAAATATCTTGTCTTTACAAACAGCCTGAAACACTTTTGGTGCACTTACTAACGAGGCTAACGCTGAAGATAAGGTAGCAGCGAATATACCAATCAACACAAGCGGTCCCCATAATGATATTTTCTCCATGATCTAGAATATAACACATACATATATACATATAGCATGATAGACTACCGAATACGAAACTGTATACCTCCTTATTCGGACTGCTTATTGCCATATATGGTACTACACAATCCTAATACGGACATATACGAGACCATATATCTATATTTATATATTTTCTTCCTTATGAATTCACTTTTTTTTCGTAAACAACCATTTCATAAGCAACCTGTATTCAGACAGTAAATAGTTAATCAAATTTTTGTACTCGAAATCTTAATCATAAGAGTTGGTCGAAAACATGGCCTACCTCTCATAGCCTACCCTATGGCCTACATTCATTTTTGGTGAATCTTATTTTTTTGACCCGAAAAGTACATTTTTGGGCAAATTTGGACCGATGGTGAAAAATACTTCATTTGTGATAGAAATCAGTAGGTGACCTAATTTGATGATGCTGGATTTCGACTCTGAATTTTTTTATTTATTTATTTAATTTTGACCCAAAAAGAAAACATATTTTAGGCATATATATAGAAAAAAAAGTTATTTTTTGTAGCATTTTGAATCAAAGGTACGATAATGAAAGTAGCCCACCAAATCAAGTGAAAATTAAACCTAAGCACATAAAGGTGATTTGAATACACACATTAATACAGTAATATGTTATATCCTTAATTTGATAAAGTTTCAGGTCAAATAAACAATTATAACAGGTTTTTCAAGGTAAAATTATGTCAAGTCACTGTGTAGGAGAGTAGTGAAATCCCAAATCAAGAATAAACACCATAATTTTGCATGGCATTAGGATTTCATGTCTTTATTAAGTTGATAAGTTTCAGTTCAAACAAACAATTGAAACACCATTATCAAGATAAAATTATATCAAATCACTGTGGAGGAGAGTAGTGTAATTTCAAATCATAGCCTAAAGCAATGCTCAAAAGTCACTCATCCATAGTAGATATGAACTACATACACATTATACATCATAGCATTATGTACACACCAAATAAAAAAGAGAGAATAGACTTATATTATAGTATTAGTTGTGCTTTTAAAGACTTGGTATATGTTACACTGTACTACTCGGACTATTGTGTGTAGTAGGATATGCTTTGACCATACATACTGTACTAGTGCATGTATATGTCTATATATGTATGCATGTATGCCTGTATGTCTATATAGTAGTATATAGGTATATGGGTATATTTAATACTGATAAAATGCATTTAATACT
>JAULBZ010006346.1:0-12471 GCA_032360805.1 Neoturris breviconis
AGAATATTTTCAGCCAAGCTGGCTGAAAATATTCTGAAAAATCTCTCCCCCACAGTGATGACCGGCTGTTATTTCGAGCCCTGGTATACATTGCTACATATCACTCACAGTAGTCTGAAAGAGCCAAACTTTGTGGGAGTTTTCAGCTATCTTACTTCTTTTTCTCTCTTGAAAAATGGATGTTTTTGTTATATGTGATGTATCTCCTAGACAGTCTATAGTTGTATACATTGCTATATATCACATGCAGTAGTCTGAAAGAGCCAAACTTTGTGGGAATTTTCCGCTATCTTACTTCTTTTGTTCTCTTAAAAAAAGTATGTTTTTGTTATCCTGTGATGTATTTCCTAGGCAGTCTGAGGAAACCAAGGGAAATAAATACGACCTACAAATCTCTTGTTTTTTCTTCAGATTTCTGAAGGAGAGAATTCTATTGGTTCCTATATTGTTTAAAATCCGCTCTCTGATTAGCTTAAATATTCAAATTTCTTACCGCTTCGAAATTATGAGACAAATAAACAAACTAAAAATACAAATCAGGGGAATCACTTTCATTGCTAAGGTAAAAATAATATTATTTCCAATAAAATATCCAAGTTACATTCTCAGCAAGTTTTTATCAGAAAAAAGCCATATTACTATGAAAAAAGGTACTATGTTGATTTTTGGAAAATTACTGACACCTATGATGTCATCCTATGACTTCCACTATGCCCCCAACCTAATCAGAGAATTACAAGCTGTCAAGTAACCAAGTATGAAGAGAAACCAACAATGGGAAGTAAGATTCTCAAAAAATCGCTATGATGTCACTATGACATCATCACATGGCTGCCATTATGTCTTCAAATAACCAAGTATCATAAGTAAGCCATAAACCTATAACTTAAATCTTGCTATAAACCTATAAATCATGTTATAACCATCGTTATAACCATTTAACCATAATCATGCCAAACTATAACCATCCATGTCCCCATACCTTAAACCTTAAGTCATATCTAAAACCAAGCCATAAATAAGCATACCGTAAATCTATAAACCTAAATCATAACTAAACCATGTTATAAACCTATAAATTAAAATCATACCATAAACCGTAACCCATACCTTTTAACCAATAAACCTAAGTCATATTCAAAACTAAACCATAAGCATACCCTAAACCTATAATCCTAAATCATAACTAAACCATGTTGTAAATCTATAAACCATAAACTTGTAACCCATACCATAACCATAGTTATAACAATATCACCATAACCACAATCAGCAATTTATAACTGTCCATACCATAAACCTATAAACCTAAGTCATATCCAAACCATAATAATCCTATCCATAAATCTAAATCATAACCAGACCATATAAATTGCTTAATCTCACTGAAAGTACTTTGTGTGATGGTGAAAGCCGGGTGGGCGTGATTCCTTGCAACAATATTTTGCGGAAGGGAGGAAGGAGACTGGCTTTCGAGATTGGATAACTCACTGAAGCTCTAAATATGCTAATTTAAAAAGGGTCTTAAAAAGGGTGGAACACATGTTACAGGTTTTACATATCTATGATAGTAAGTAGCATTGTCAGTTTTAGAGCTCAGTTTATGGGTTCTAGTTGCAAGAACTGGTGGTGTATGTTTTTCTTCAGATTTTAAGGACTACCACTAATTTGAAAAGCAGTCTGGTTAATATTAGCAATATTTTGTGAAAAATTTAAAGTGTTTAAGGCCATTCATTATTAATACTTCGTTCATAGTAATCTGTCGCATCTGGGATTTTAGCGTCGAATTTCCCTTCTTGCACTGAATTTGATTATTTTTCAGTGTTAAAAAACTTCTTATGACAGTGAATCATCAAAAACAAAAGTACATACTCACAACCAACAGCTCTTGTCATTTATAAATATCAAATGCTAACGCTTCAACAAACCTTGTCTAAATTCGAACATCCATGCAATTTTTTTCTCTTTTTTTTATAGGTCTTTGTACACATTTTGACACTTTATACCAATCTAAAATTTAGTATAAATAATCAAAATCGTTGTATATCTGATTTCGACTCGAGCATTACTATGAACGAACTATTAATTATGAATGGCCTAATGGATACTTCCAATATCTGTATTAAAGCTTCATTGAGCAACTGCATAGCCTACACCGGCATTTTTCTATTGTATTAAAATAGCTCTGAGATGCTTGTAGTTTATTTAATATACATTATGATTTAGGATCGTCTCTTGAGGGCTATGTTACCGAACTATGCCCATTTGACTGATGAAGAAAAAGGAAGAAACTCATTTGGGAAATGCTTTTCATATAGTTATGATAAAACTTTAAATTTTGTATATCCAACGTCAAACCCGCAACATTTTGATGATATTACAGCATGTAAAGCAAAAGTTCAGGAACTGGATCGAGCAAACTTCCATCTTCCGATTGGTTTACTGAAGAAAGGTTTAATGGATGGAACAAAACTTGATGTATATTTTCATGGCTTTCCAACAATGAAACATCTCGAGCATGAACATTACTTGAAGAAAGCTGGTGTAAAAATATTCCAACAAAATAGTCGTAATCCAAATATGATTGTAAAGATACTTTCCGGATCATTACCTGTGAGTTTTATGAACAGCATTATGCAAAATCAACTGCCAATTGTATCTTCTCTATGCCCATTTTCTTAGTTCTCATTCTATAACTTGCATTTTTCAATAAGGCCATGCATATTTGATTCTTAGTTCATAGTCAATTTGAACACATTTTTCATGTGACGGATTATTTGATTATTTGCTATGATAAAATGTCAGAATACCCCGTCAATTTTCAATTTCACCTTTGATATTGTGTTCAAAGCTAATAATCAATAAAAACGAGGTAATACTAATCCGAAAAATAGGAATGAGGCAAATGACTATGAACGAATAATTAATTGTACATGGCCTAAATGTCATGATTAGGTTATGTCCAATAGAAATTCCAATAGAAATTGTTGTTATAATTATCAATAGTATTGACTTATTAACTGTACCGACATAGTTTTTGTTGATAACAGTCTAAGCGAAAAAATCTTTCAATAGCAAGGACTATCTTGCCCCATTCTTTAAATTTCCTTTTGTAGTCATTCACTAAGTGAAGACGTTAACTTACCAGAATGTTTTAGCCTTGCTCCATCCAAGCCTCAATATAACGGTCGGACATCAAGGAGGTTTTTCTTAGTACAGTTTCAGCTTTGCAGAGGCTTGTTTATCCGAAGTTTCATTTTGTAAATTATTCAACAGATAATTTCAATCAAATGCGAGAGTAACTGTCAGACATCTTTTAATATTAAACACAAATTGCTGTATTTTCTCTGTTACAGAACATTGAAGAAATATCAAAGAGGATGGTAGGTGAAACAGCGTTTGTTGAATGGCCCTATATGGTGGAAGCTCTTATTACTTCTGTGTGCGATGACAGTTCCAGATACTACCTTGATCATAATAGCCAGATAAGTTCAAAGATGCTCGGTGGTGAAGAATATAAGACTGTGAAACGTGAAATGAAAAGTATATCAAGCTTCCACATGGAACGAAAAGGTGTGCAGTTAGGGGAGGTGCAAGTATTAGTGGAAGCAAAATTGTTACTAGGACAAAGGTATTACATTATGTTTTTTATGGTAGGTATTTGCTTAGCAAACATCAAAATAACTGCAAATAGTATGAAAAGAGTAATGAGCATGTCTGTTTCTTAAGTTAAATTATGTTAAATAATTATTTTGCATATCAGACTTGATGTCTTATCGTATCTTTGATATGAAGACATTTATCATAGCCACATGATTTCCAAAAACAAAAATACTTCAAATTAATGAATTTAACACATTACTCCAGTTACTAGTACTACTACTGATGATGGACTTGGTTCTGAAATCTTGGGTTATAGTGTGGCATTGCCTTTCTCAAATTGTGAGATTTGATGGGTTGTCATAGATTTAAGTGGAAAGAGTTGGGAGAGAATTCTCCCCCAGTATGTGGATAGTGTGAGTGCAGCTAGTAGATCAATTGCTCGGCAAGTGAGAGGTTGTGAGTTCAGATCCTACTCGATCCATTTTGCTCTGTAACATCTCATCAAAAATCATACATCAAACTAATTTACAACCTTATTATAGAAAATTAACCCTGTACTAATTTAACAAACTGATAATTAACATGTCATTTAATTTATTAATAATTATTCCACATATCATTACTTTTTCCTGTAATAAACAACTCCTTGTGGATAACCAAATTCGCATCCCTTTGGCTTATTGTGCTTTATGGGTTGTAGCACTGGTTCTGCAGCCAGCATGATTGGAGTGGGATGTGAGTTTTTCTTCTAATTCATTATATACGTCGACTGACATTATAGAAACAACAAAGTACTAAATTACAGATTAGCAGCTAGATTAACAGAATAGCAGCTCGGACATCTCGAACAGTAATATTACGACGTAGAATTTGAAAAGAAATAATAACTTGGAGATATTTTGTTGTAATATTGTCATAACAAACCCATTTGATCATTAGGTAAAACACTATTATGTTTTGGTTTAATTTTAGGTATATATGTGGACAGAAGGGCAGTGTCAAGTTAGAAAAGGAATGGAGTCCTCGTTCCAATTTTTATGATTATAAAGCCGTCGTCCAGGTAAGATTATTTGGTTTCTCAAGATTATTATTTTGTAAAGAAGTCAATAGTTCTGAAATACATCAATGGAAATTACTCATTTTCACAGTTTTATTATAGCTAAATTTTGCATCCACACTAAAACAATTTCTTATGGCTGAAGGTTTCTTCCAACTGTTAAACAATAATTATGCAAATTTTGGTTTAATTCAACTGAAAAGTTGAACAATGCAACGGTTTCTTCAAAGGATTAGCTGACATTTTCAAAATTTTCACTTCTAAAACTGGTTTCAATATTTTGTGTAACAGAACATGGTAACCACAAGAAAGAAAACCAAAAATGTGATGAAACCATTATTTTAGAAACTGGATTTCCTCATTATTGCCATTTTATTGCCACTTTTTCCAGGAGGTAGAAATTACTTTTTATTTTGTAGGACCTATCAGTACATTCAGATAAGCATGCAGTATTTGATTCTATAGAAAAGCTATACACACCAGGTTCACCTGTGTTCATGATGGCATCCCCACATTATGGAAGTAATGGAGAGGTATGATAATAATTAAGAACTTTAAACTCTTTTTTTAGACCACCAAACAGATTTTGAATGGCTATTACTATCACTTTGCAGAAGCGGTAGAGGCATCCTACTTTAGATAGACCATGTTCCCAAAGTGCTGCTATTTTGAAATTTTAGTCGATATTCTAGAAGGACTCACTAAAACATTTTCGATTTCGTCCACTCGGTCCAAAGTTATGGGCAGAAAGGGTCCAAAATGTATTTCCGGTCCCAATGTCATTACGAGACTGCTGGTCAATTTTTTTCTCGATTTTGTCAACTCGAGACCGAGTATTGGCGAGAAAGTGATTGAAGTGAATAATCATGCCAAAATGATAAGTGGAGAAGTAGTCTATGTTTTATTTTATGAGACTTTGACAAGGAATTCGTTTTGTAATTTGGGGAAGCTTCCTCCTCAATTTTTTGAGATATAAATTTAATGATGAGAGATAACTCCAGAAAATTTAAAGAAATTAAATTACCACTAATTGTGTTTTGGAAGCTTCTTTCTTTAATTTTGAAATAAATATTAATGGTTATTTACTTAAGGTTTGTAAAACATACACCATTAGTGTAAGTTGATTTTTATAACAGTACTATAATTAGTCTCAATGGGAATTAGAAATATAATGACGATACACTATGCAACATAGGACGATTTTTTTTATAAAAGAATGGTATTCATTCAAAGAAAATAAATAGATATTATTATCTTAATCTTATTTCAATCGGGCTTTTTTGGAAAAGTTATTTCCGAGGAGGGAGGAAATCTACATAACTTTTGAACGACTGATAGTATAGCAATGAAACATAACTTTTGAACGACTGATAGTATAGCAATGAAACTTGGCAGGCTGATAGTGTGTCGTGAAAGGAATAGTTTGGGAAAAAATATTATCTTTCCTAATGTCGGCATTTTTCTAATGACGTCATCTCAAACATTTTGAATTGGCAAATTTTGCTTAAAATGTGTATGTTCTTAGAATTAATTAAAAGAGTTCTAGATATTATTTTTCCATTCTGATTTCAGTTTTAGACAGCTATTGTGTTTTTCTTTAACATAGCTTCAAACATTCAAAAAAAATTATTCAAACACAAGTTAGGTGAGACCAAATTGTTGTTCTACGGGCCTGACCGATCCATATTAACAAATATTAGAAAAATATTGAATACTGTCATTTCTAAAATAGAGATTTTGCACTAAAATCAATAAAATTTGAATAATGTTAGATCTAATTCATACTTTACCACAGTTCCAGTTGTTTTAAATTATGCATGCTTGTCCCATTGCAGAAAATAGATTAGCGTTATGTTGCATTGTTGAAAGAAGGACGTTTGCACAATGTTTTGTTTTCATGTATCACAGCACAAATCTAGAAGTGCACTCCTCCACATTTGATTTGTTTAAAGTCAAATCGATTAGGTTAATAGATAAACATTCCACTACTATTTCGCTATTAAACGAAGCTTAATTAATGGTCAAACAATCGAGTGTAAATAAAAGCAATTAGCTGGTAGAAAATCCTGGTAAATAAGTCCACAATTATATCTTTTAAGGGGATGATAGTTTACTTATGGTAGATTCTTTTAAGAATAGCATTGCTACAGAAGTTAAATAATAAATAATTATTCTTTTATAAGTTTTAGATAAATTCAATAAAGTTTTTTTACATAGAAAGTACAATAACGGCACTGCGGTATAAAAGAAAATTAAAACGCAATGACTTCAACATCTGTTCACGTGTACAATATTTTTAGACGAAATCAATTATGACTCATGGTGCAATACAATGTATTCTTTTATAAGATTTAAATGGTTTAATACTATTGCTCTAGTGGTTCAGACATTATAATCCACCCCAACCAAGAGCTCAACGACTCTTGTTGAGGGAATGAGTAATCAAGGTGCTAAGTGACAGACTTATTCAAAACACTATGTCTTATTTACTTCATCAGGATGAGTTGCAGTACATTGCAACCACTACAAAAGACTTTGTTGAACTATTACTCAACTAACGACATGTCGACTGTTAGCAATGGTCACTTCGAATTGCAGACCTGATATAGGTGACCCTGCCTAGTTTGTGTGTCACTGGTCGTCTAGGATATGGGCCGAAATGCCTGTGACACTTATTTTTTATAATTAATAAGTCGTTTTGTGTGTGTGTTTTTTTTTTACCTCGTTAATTGTCGTACAATGTTTGTTTTGTATTGTATCTCTGTTGAATGGGTTACAAGGTTTAAGTAGTAAGGGAAATCTTTGCCTTGTCTGGAAGTACAGGTGGTGGCAGTCCGGTTCCTAACTATAGTATCCTTAATAGTGAGAAATCAAGTGATTATTTGTGTTATTGTGTTTTCTATCTGTCAGTATGATGATTGACCACTTTTGCTGTTTTACCTATGTGTCTAGAATATATATCTATTATATATACACACACATATATTTATACAAAAGTACACATTCTTATAGCCGATAGACATGCACATATATCCTCTGTAGACAAGTCTTAACTTTATTTAAAAAGACATTATTTCTTTAAAATATTTAAAGCATATTAACATATAGCATAATTAGCATTTTTCTATATTAGCTTGTTCTCTATTTTTATTTAGTATATACATAATACTATGATGCATAATGTGTGTATGCAAAATCATATTTCTTTATTTTACTTTCACTTGATTTGGTGGACTACTTTCAATACTGTATCTTTGAATTAAAAACCTATTCTATAGGCCTTTGTTTAGTTAGCTCTGTTCTATGCTACTCTGGATATGTTTTCTTCGGGTTTCATTTGAACAATCTACCTCTATCTATGAAGAAATATATGTGAATATGCAGATGATAGAGGTACTCTTCTCTTCACTTTTACAATGATAATAATTTTCTCTTCAGGTTATTGAGTGTGACAAGCAAGCAGGTCGAGTGCGTGTTGCATTAAAAGTGAATCCTGAACCAAATTTCACAGATATTATCAAGAAATATGATTCATTATCCATTCATTATATATCAGACCGTGCTGTTGCACAGCGGTTAGGTATCTCTCCATTACTGCTAGGGCGAATAACTGGTGATGTTTACATCAATGAAACAGAAGAACGAAACAAAGGTAGCCTTGCAAATATTGGATTAAAATTGAAATATTCTGGACAAAATAAAGAGGTAAAATATTTTCTTATAGTATTTATATTTAATAAGTGCTCTCTGGGTGCTAATTAATTCAGAACATTTAGGAGATACGCTTATATGGGGGGGTTGGGGAGGGGAATATTTTTGCCAAAACTTTTGTACATAAAAATTAAGTAAATTAAGTTATATATGATAAAAAATCTCTTTTACAGACCAGAGTATGACAGTTTTATTTATCCACAATTTCTGGACTTGTGCTTTTACTTTTACTAATTTTTTAATTTCATTTCAGGAGGGACGCTTATTTGAAGGGTTTTTTATTATTCAGAACATTTTAGGAGCAGCGCTTATTCGAGCGAGGGTGCTTAATTGAGTTAATACGGTAAATATGGTAAGATAAAACTGAAAATGAAAGTTGTTCTCATTGGACCAGCAAGCGATCTTGAAGAAACCAATGGACTACTGCAACCCTTTACATAAATTAGGAGACATTTTTACGAATATTCGCGTAAAATAGAAGTCACAAGCAAAACAAAAGTAATTAAAACGACCTCGGGAATACTCAAGAGATTTGTATCAAAACACTCCTCCATAGGTGATGTGGGACAGTTATTTTCATTCTTAAAGTATGCTGAAAAAGCTAAAAATTAATACCCTAAGAATAATTAATGTTTTCAATGCTAACAAAATTCTTATTTATCATTCAGGTTTTGGGATTTGCAAGAAGAGCGGAGAGAGGATGGACATATTCCCCGGCTACTATAGAAGTATTACAAGCATATATGAACGCTTTCCCTCATGTTTTTGAGGTCCTTGGACGTATGCGTAATGACGATAAATATATATTTTCAGAAATGTTTCCAAAAAAAAGGTATGAATCTCCATCAAGTTTAAAAAGTTGAAAAGTTTTATAATCAACCCTAGCTAAAAAATCTTTTGTTTAGTTAAAACAAACAAATGTGGGCCTACACTACATCATACCTTGAACAAAGTGCATAAAAAGCATAGCGTCTGGTCCAGCAAACTAAAATGTTAGGCTCTCAAACTAGATCTATGACTGGATTAGATCCAGATTGTATCAAACAAAAATTTGACTGTTTTGTCAAGCCAATTGTTGGGCCTTGTTATAGTAAAAAAAAAAAGTGGATACAGGTACTGTTGCAAACATGTATGGTATAAAATATTTGGGTTAGGTAAAACAATGTAAAGGCATCCAGCATTGAAAATAATTAAATTGAGTCTAGTACTAAGTAACCAGATGGACAGCACTGTATATACACATGTTCACATGAGATAATTATTCACAATAGACATGAATGAGAGTTTCTTTGGATACAATTAAAGTTTTATATTTGTTAGACGGTATAAACAACATAAATATTGATAAAAACAAGCAAGAATTTTTAATACTAGTGATTATGAGCAAATAAACAAGTGGAGGAATCATACTTGAACCTGTTTTTTTTGGCAGCTCAGGTCTAGGGGACGGGGAAGACAACCTCTATAACTTTTGATAAAACCATGCTGTTATGGTGAAACTTTCCAATAAGTGTGTTCAACTTGTAATTAACAGCTTGCTTAATGGTGTGAAAGTCAAATTTTGTCAGAAAAAAATTCAAGTAAAAATAAGATGAAAAGCTTATTTGTTTTGGAAAAAAAACGTTTTACCACCTATTAAATATTTGGTTGCTAATTGAAAAATATCCATAGTTACATCTGATAGGAAAACTCACATAATTTCTTTATCAATAAGCCATTAGTTTAGAAGGCATAAAAATTTATTTTCCATAGTGATTAAGAGACCGTCTCAAAAATATAATCTACAGAGGAGAGTACTGAGCCAATGATCTAGCAATGGATTGGTTTCTTTGTACCGAAGAAACCAATCCATTGCAAGTTCTTTTATGTTGGTTGAATTAACTTGTTTACTATTGTCCTACAATAAACTTTCATCTAAATTCATTTCTAGCAAAAGTTTTCTTGAGGAAATAACCGCATTTTTAAAGTTACAAGCATGTTATAAAGCACAACCTGTTCGTTGTGGTAGTAATGCGTTAGATGAACCAGTTGTGCAAGAAATTGAAAGAGCTGTTGATGAACTCCAAGTAAGGTTTTATTCTCATTATGTTCATGTTATTGATTATCTCATGTTCATGTTATCGAAATGCGAACAAATAGATGCTACGGAGAATAGATATTTGAGGCTATGAAATCTGAAACTGTGCTAGAAATTTCTGCACAGCGAATATATGCTTCATATCAAGCACTTAATGTTTATGTACATACCTAAAAGGTTCAGAAAACAAAATAAGTATGACCTCAGTAGAGAAGAATGCTTAGCTCATCGATCTTGTAATGAAATGGTTTCTTCATTCCAGATTATCAGTTAAATAATTTTATTTATTTATTTCAAATGCTTTTTTATTTATCTGTTTGCCACATTTCTTTGTAGTCATCGCAAGAAGAGAAGAAAGTTGTGAAAGTAAAATTGAAGCCATATTTACTATTCCGCCCTACTGAACAGTTTGGAAAGCTATCACCTGATCCAAATACGGAGTTTTTATTACTGGATCGTGTTGTAAATGTTCAAAACGGAATCACAGTACCTGTTGGTCTACGTGGAACCATTATTGGCTTGCATGAAGGTAGGGAAAGCAAAAAAGTTCTGGACATCCTAATCGATGTTAAAAATGGTCAGGATGTGCAGCTAATTTAAAATTGCATAGGAAAACAGTAACTTATTGTTATTGAGTGGAATGACGGCCTTTTTAATTTTTAGCCCACCGATATTCTAGAAGGGCTCGTCAATTATTTTCCGATTTCGTCCACTCGGTATTGATTTTGGGCAAAAAGGATCCAAATTGCATTTTCAGTCCAAAAGGGATTATGATTTATGATTGTCTAAAATGTTTACATTTACAGGCTGGAATGGCGTCAGCTTTGTTGACGTCTTTTTGATGGTTGTTTAGTTGTAAATTGAAGGGAGTTTCTGCTAACCTACATATTGCAGGTTGCATTTCGAACACCCCATCAGATATATCAGTCTAATGCATTTGCATGTTAAGTGATGATTATGTTATATTTGCGTTCCGTGACTTAACTTGTAAATTGGCGTGTTTGAGAGTTACTTTTTTACAGCGCAAATTTCCGACTTTTGTTTGAAGGTGAACAGTGAACTAGTTAAAAGTATAGATGTTAATGATTAAAATGAATAATTTTAAGAGATAGATACATATGTGATTGTTTTAAAATGATATTAGAAAAAATGTTTTTTTGATGTATATAGTTCCTTAAAGTTTATGAAAGTTGCCAACAAATTAGATTTTTCTCTTGGGTATTAACTGAAACTCATAATGCAGCAACAATATGTTGCACCACCCCAACCCCCTCACCCTAAATGAGTCAACCCTCACCTAAAACTTCAGCTAATGGTAACCCTCCCCCTAATCGAAGAAAAAAAAATTATCAACTTAATAAGGACATAAAATCCTAATGCCTTGTAAATTTTAGTATTTATCCTTGATATGAAATTTTGTCACTCTCCTCCACAGTGACCTGACATAATTTTACCTTGACAAAGGTGTTCCAATTGTTTATGTGGCCTAAAATTTAATAAAAAATTTCAAACACTGTATAATGTGTTTATGTAAATCATATTTTATGTGCTTAGGTTTAACTTTCACTTGGTTCGGTGGGCTACTTTCAATACCGTACCTTTAATTTATTTTATTTTCACGTTTATAGTTTTAACTGATGAAACTGATAAAACTTCACCTACTGAAACACGATATGAAGTATTATTTGACGAAACCTTTCTTGGTGCTGTAATTGCTCGGTATGTTTTATATCATTAACATCGTAATACTCCATTTCATATGATCTAGTCGAATTGTTCTTAATTTAAGAATATCAATCTGATATCTAGACTATTTTCAAGCATTTGAACTAATGTTTTGTAGTATAGGTAAGGGACCATATTATTCTCAAATGCACTTGTGAAATGTAGGTTTAGAAAACCAGATAATGGTTAAAGTGAATATGCAACGTATCAGGGCTCGAAATAACAGCCGGTCATCGCCGTGGAGGAGAGATTTTTCAGAATATTTTCAGCAAACTTGGCTGAAAATATTCTGAAAAAT
>JAULBZ010006347.1:0-12469 GCA_032360805.1 Neoturris breviconis
CGTTGTTCTAACGTTATTTTGCTGACTTTGAACAGGTTTTTGCCGGCTGGGTATACATTCCATTATCATCTTGACACGATATGGTTACGACCGTTATATACTTTCTCACACTTCAAACACTAAACACAGTTGTCATTATTATTATTTTAATAAAAAAAAGTTATTTTTGACATACAATGTATTTTCATGTATTATTATAAGATCCATTCGTGTTTCAAATCCTTTTTCAAATTAATGCATCCCTACCGTTTTTCATCTCTGTGACCCTAATAAAAAATAACCGCTTGGGGAGAAGATCTTAAAATAGTAAAAGGACAATTTCAATTCCAGGGCATCTTTTCTTTTATGCAAAACATTCTTCTGAGGAGAAAAAAAAGGTAGTGATGAGGTTGGTATGCAGGTTATCGAAGAATTTAACAGCTAATCAATAGAATTAATAAATAAATGACAAATTAATAATAATTAAAACCTGTTCAAAGTCAGCAGTAAAAACTCTACAACAACGTTGTTCTAGCGTCTTTACTGCGGACTTTGAACATGTTTTTGCCCAATGAGTATTTAGCATATCTTCCAACCCTCCAGGTATATACTCACTGGTATTCTAAAGAGAAATCTTGTAAGACTAAGTACGAAGTTGATTTTACTTAAAGATGCAAAATGGGTGAATTGAATAAACTGTTAATAAAAATATGACGTAAAAGATTGTAGATATCCTTTCGTATATTACCCTCCTTTAGTCTGACATCCCCGCTTTATAATAGATTACAAAGGTATTATGTATATCCTTAGGTTATTGATAATTCCTTCCCAAAAACCAACTGAAATTCCAATCGATTCCGGTTCAATAGTAGATGTTAACGATTAACTAATCAGTAAGTGTCATTCTTTTTGTGATGAGTTTAATTTGTCGATTTCCTCTTTTATTCTGAAAGACATGACAGAACAAACACTGATAAACTTCTCTTTGAATAACACATCTCATATTTCAACATCTGATTGACATATCAGACTCAATAGATTTACAAGTGTCAGTCTCAACATACTCAAGAATGGGAGCGGTAAGGATCTTTTTATATGTACTTTTTTTTGGGTAGAAATAATGTTGTACGTGAAACATCTGCGAAGAAGTGTATGAATGGCTATTGATTGGGTGCTTTACTGTGAATAAATCAATCGAATTTAACTTTTAGTGCGGCGGAAAAAGTTTCGGCATTTTGCAGAATACATAGTATAATGTATATACGTTTTCAAGATCCGCTTTTTTTATAAGCATCAGTAAATTTGACGTAAATTCGACGTAAATTTGACGTAATGCTTAACTGATGATTTTTGGAAATTCTATTGAATGGCTTTAAAGGGTACCACCGGTGCAAAAACAAGTTGATATAATATTGCTAAACATAAGAAATACTAGAATTTTGTTATCCGATGTAAAAATCTTTCTTAGTTCTTGAGATATTAAAATTATTTTCGCTACATTTCAAAACTGCCTACCTTCGACCGCCATTATTCAAATCGGAATTGAGTTCCAAGTTTATCAGTTAAAGATTATATGCTTTTATTGTCTGAAAAAAAATTGAAAAAAAAATAAAATTTGGTATAATAATAAAAATGACGTCACGATGAGTAAGAGGATAGGAAGCCGTAAGAGGAAAGCCGCAATAATCATAATCGGGGATAAAATCGGGATTTTTATTTCGTGTGTTGCTGACACGGAGTTAAATGTTGTATTTGGAGAAGAAACATCGTAAGTGTCGGAGCGAACTGAGTGAACTGAGTGAACGGGGCGAAAAGGTTTTGTTAAGTTTCCACTCTTGCGGTACGAATATACAAACAGAATACTTTTTTCTTACCAATCTCGATCCCAGCGCTTCTTCTCTTTTTATCTCACAAATTTAGATGTCAAGAGAGAAGAAGCCCTGGGATCGAGGTTTTTTCTTGCATCATTTCCATACTGCTTATGTACCAGATCAACTTATTTTGGCATCGGTGGTAACTTAAAGTCGCATAATCACCCTATTTTGTCAAAATTATAAAATCTATATCAAGTTTACTATTGGTAATTGCTGATCACACCCTGAAAATTTCAGCACTTATAAATAACAGGAAGTGGGTCAAAAAAGCAATTATTTTTATCAAAAACTAGCTACAACTTCATGTAATCATGCAGAAAATCGATGAAGTTTGGACAAACAATATGGCTGCCACACAGTTAGCATAAAAAATAAAAAGCTGTAGGCAAAACTGCCCTACTATGCGGTTTTTTATTAATAACTTTTTTTATGGTGCGTTAAAACGATTGAAATTTCACAAATCTGCCACAATACCTCTTACACACGTTTTTGTGGAAACGTTTTTGTGGTCGTTGCAGGTGTCCTGTGATCACGCCTATTTCTGACCGATGTAGTTGAAAAAACCTTGTTTTTTTAGTGCCAAAGTCCATATTATATATGAAATAGCATATTTTTACAATCAATATCTTAAAATTATTTATGTCTTCATTCATTCCGCTAAATTTGGGCGAAATAACACATCAAACACGTGAAAATACAAGTTTCTATTGTTTTCAAAGAATTTTATTGTTCTGAAGACAATAGAAAGACAATGACGTATTGTCTAACAAGTTTTTAACATTTTTGAATTCGGTTTGATGAGAACATTATCTCTACTAATTTACATTAAGAAATTCAAAGTAGTTTAGGAGTAAGAGGTTAGGGCATTTTGCCCCCCTCCCTCCTCATATAAAATAGAATATGCTACCAAAAGGACCCCAGATAAAATAGGGTTAAATTCAAGTGAGGCTAGGGGTTGAGGCTGGGTGTTGCGTAATATTTGTCCAAATTTGAGTTTGTGATACTTATAAAGGTCATGCTTATATGTAAAACAGCGTATATCGATTTTGTTCGCCTGTAACGGCGGAAACAACATCGGGGAGAGTGTATTTGTTTGAAAATGTACTTTGGGAGTTTTTGTGTTCCGTTCTGCATTTTACACCAAAAATTCGTGTAATTTGACATCGAGCCATAAATTCAAAATTCTTATTATCATCTAACAATGAATTTTGAAGGCTTTACCCAGCCGGTAAAAACCTATTCAAAGATAGCAAAAAAACGTTTTTTGCTGATTTTGAACAGGTTTTACCGGCTGAGACGCTATTAGCAGGTTTAAACAGTTTAGAAAAATTCATTTACTCATGTGATTTATTTCCCGGTGGGCAAAGACTCATTCAAAGTCTGCAGTAAAGACGCTAGAATCACGTCGATCGACGTGGTTCTAGCGTTTTTAGTTCGGACTTTGAACAACGTTTTGCCTATTGGGCACCCGATATTGCACAATTTCACTTTTTTTTTTACTTTTTGAATATACTTTTACTCAATTGTCAAAAAACCCATATTATGTCCCGAACGGAAAAATATTGTCGGGTTCTAAAGGTCTTTGGTTACCCAATTCTCGCTTATTATAACTCGAAATTTAATTGCATTACACACGAAGAGAGTGCTACTAATATCTACATGGGAATATCAAAACATCTACTTTTAGAGATCTTTCTATACCTATACCTAAATAATTTGTCGGATATCTTCTGTGGAGGAGCGTTTATGAGTACAATTTTCAGCTTTCTATGCATAAAAAAACTCCTCCACAGGTGATGTCTTACAGTTACTTTCAGACATGCTTATCAAAGACAATCTTACAATTATGCTACTGTGAGTAAAATAATATGGTAGCTTAAAGAGGGAGCAGAATATTTATATTTTAATGAGTTGCGGTTTTGTATATCTATAACCAAACAGGAGGTATTTTAGTTCAATTAAAATTTCTGCAATTTTTACAGTTGATGCATGAATATCTGACATTTTTTGGATGTTTTAGTCATATATGATGTTTTCATCATATACGACCAAATAATGTTTGAGAAATTTGATTCAATTTTATAAGCAGCATCAAACCCTTAGTCAAGTTCGTCCCCAGCCCCTTTTGACATTTCTCTAAAAAAGGGGGCTGGGGACGAGCCAAAAGTCAAAAGGGACTGGGGACGAGCTTGACCCTTAGTCATTCTGAATCCTGCAAAGCTATTATTGAGTTCCAATTTCCCGATTTACTTACTCAATTTAGCCTGCAGTTATATTCTGGGCAATATTCTGTAACAATAGATTTTTAGGCCTTGAAACTTAGCAGATATATTACTTGGCTCATTAGCTTCCAAAAAAAGTAAAAAAATTCTAATTGATGAAGTTAGTATTTTTGGTGACGTCATAAATTGACCTACTTGGGGTACAAATATGATATTTCCTTATTATCTAATATTCCTTAATATCTTTAAGAATGTCAAAATATTTACATGTTGGTGTGTTCTTCGAACGGGAAAGCAATAATATGCCCAAATAAGGAAAAATAATATAATGGTCAAGTATGATGTTATGAGAATATAAACATTGATCAGATTCAAAAAATATCTTCTATGAGCAAATCCATTATTTCTACAGCTTCTGGTCTGTAAATTATTAAACACGTTGACTTGGGGACACCGGAAATAGTGTGACAATTTTATGATTATGTTTCATGCAAAAAAGGCAAACTAAGGGTGTATTTGTTTCGGTCATCCAAATCATCCAAATCGTCCAAGTCATCTGGATGCTAAAATGGGTACGAAACAAATAGGAAACGGACGATTTGGATCGTTTTGATACATATAAATTCACGTAGTATTTAGTTTTTTTATGATTTAATTTTATTTTAATTTTTTTAAAATATCTACCTCCTAAATAAAAACACCTCCTGAAAGATAGGGCGTGTCAAATTATTTTTTGTGTCAATCGTAAGTTACATCAAAGTTAAGAAAAGCCGCACAATTTTAGTTGAATTACTAACGCCTTTAAAAAGTTATTGCAAACCAAAGAGGCCGCGAGCAAATTTGACTCCCGTACCCCCTCCCATATGCAATATGGTTAATCAAAGTACAACGTGTCAACAAATATTATATACTAGCCTGGATGATATACCAATTATTCCGTATGTGTTATTTTTCCTCCATTGTCAAGGAAGATAGAGTATAACAAATATTATATATAAGTCTAGAACAGAGGAAATAGTTATTATCTTTTACTAATGTATATTCCAAGCAGGCGAGAGAACGGATACGATATTTTTACCATTTTTTCGGACAAATAATTTGAACAAACCGTTTATATCTGGCTAACAACAGACATATGTAAATCGTGACGATATTTATATTTAACAAGTGCATCTTTCACATTTCAAATATATTTGAATTTATTCCACGTATTTCATTTTAAGCACAAGAAATTAAACTTATCTTTCAACCAACCTTATAAGTCAACCTCGTTCCCAGGGCTTCTAAGGCAAGAAGCCTTGGGGACGAGGTTGACTTATCTTTAATAATTTCTTCAATTGTTTTGTTTTGTTTAGTTTGCTATTTTTTTGCTATATCTAGTATTTATACTTTTCCTGTGGATAGACATTCCGTTCCCAGGTGAGGTCATTATTGTTGTTTTTGTTGTTGAATGATGTTTAAAAAACATTTTTGACTTCGTGACACATGCTCAACATTTTGTAGTAGCTAATACCTTCAGGCCGGGCTTTTTGGGGGTTCCGTAAAGCCGGGAGAGGGGAGGCTAATTGAGCCCCCCTCCCCCGCCAAAACCTCTGATGAAATGCTGTAGTGTTGAAACTTTCCAGAAAGTTAGGTCAACACATAATTACCATCATTGGAAATCAGGTGCTGCAAAAAAATATTTTCAGGTAAAAATCTTTTGTTCCAAAACTATATACCAAAAGTTTTTCAGGCAAAAATAAGAAGACTATTTTTTTTTTTAAATATTTTTTACCACCTGTCAAAAATATGGTTGCTAGGGGAAATTATCCCTAGTTATCTGGTCATATAAGCCGTTCAAAATTTATGAAATAAAATATGAGAGGGAGGTCTAAAATAGCCCCCCTCCCATCCGGCCTGAATAGAGTTAAAATAAATCCCGTTTGGAAATTTAAGAAGGTATATCTACCTCTCCTTCCCTCACACACAAAAAACAACTAATAATTAAATAAATAAGTTTGGCGTATTTCTAAGGCTGCTGGATGTGCAAATCAGGGGTCATATTAAATTGTGCATAGCGTTTTAAATAAAAGTGATATCATGCTAAAAATTTATGACTTTTCATAACTTTTAATTAGAAAAACATATTCCAAACTTTGCTCATCTTTGACATTGCGATGATTTCCCAAAAAATAGGCGGATATATTTTTATTTTATTTAATATGACATATGACACACTGTTGAATTCAAAATTTTATGCTGAATCTGTTTCTGATATTTATTTTACATAAAAAGTTGCCTGTGACAAGTTTTTGTGTGAAAACATTATACTCATACAAAAATGAATTCTCATGTTCAGTATAAGATATGACGCCATAAGTATGAAACAATAGGGTAACGGCTAATTCTTTTGTGCTAAAATGTAGGTTATAGTTTGAAACACCT
Source organism: Neoturris breviconis (assembly GCA_032360805.1). Lineage (NCBI taxonomy): Eukaryota > Metazoa > Cnidaria > Hydrozoa > Anthoathecata > Pandeidae > Neoturris > Neoturris breviconis. The sequence continues at coordinate 6,500 of JAULBZ010006347.1, forward strand.
TTGGCGTAAATGTGAAGGAAATATAAGCTGCCGTTGCAGATTTTATGGAAGGAGTGCCTCATGTCCCCCCTCTAGGCTTCCTGAGCCCTGAAAAGCCTAAGCCTAATATGGTTAAATCCTCGCAAAAATGTTTGGGAAAGGACCATAAATTTTTACATCGCATGAAAGTGCATCTTATTAAAGTAGCTAGATTTAGCACTACACACACAGAACTACCTAAATAGCTAATTTCCATTATGCGTAAAATATAGCGCGCATGCCAAAAAAAGACATTCCATTGGTAGAAATTGGCATCACACATAATGTAAATCAATCTTCAATGTACAAATATTACATTGCCACAACACAAATACATTTTAAAAACAAACATTGCCTCCACACACAATGTGTAACGGTAAAGTTTCAGTTCAAATAAACAATTGAAACCTTTTTCAAGATAAAATTATGTCAGGTCACTGTGGAATTGTGTATACAATATTATTTACTAAAAGCAAATTTTGGGATGAACAAAATACAATTATGTATCCCAACCACTTAAATATAATCACAAACGGTAAAAATTTAAATTTAAACTTTGACCGAAACTAAAAAACTTGGCACCTACTTTTAAAAACACAAATTTACAAAACTCGTAAAAGACAATACAAAAACACTTGATGCCCTACGGTAGAAAATCCTATTAGTAAGGTACTCCATATAAATGAAAAAATAAATATGTACATATACACCAGACGTGACGAGGTATGTTAGTGGAGAGAAATCTTTATAACAGTGGAATATCAAACCCTGATTATTTTTACATCCATTTTTCTAGCGTCTTTGCTACGGACTTTAAGAAAGTTTATGCGCACTGGTTATGTAGTTATCATTATATTGTTATCACTTTTAATAACATAACCCCCATCTCTCTTAATATTAATATCAATATTAACCCTATTAAGACTAGGGCGGGAAGGGGGACAAAAGGTGCCCGCGGCCTTTTAATTTTGTGATATTTTGTTTTCTATTGATGGTATGGAATTGACTTTTCTCAAAGATTTTGTCCATTAATTTCTATTTGGAATATTTACGTTATTTTTTCAGGGGTAACTTAATTCCGAACTTGGTTAAAATGATCTCTGCTGATGTTGTTAGGTTAACTTTAGGACAGGTATGTGTTAATTGTAGAAATACTAAATGAAATATACGAAAGCATTGAAAAATACAGACCAGATTGTATATTTTACAGACCAGATTGTATGTTTTACAGACCAGGATACAGGATCTACTAATGACGTCATCAAATCAAAAATATTTATGGCAAAGTATTTACATTGAGTTTTTCTATAATTGTACCCAGTTTCACGCCATAAGTGGTTCGGAAGTAAAAGACCACATAAATTTTACAATATTTTACACTATTAATGACGTCATAGCCAGTGACGTCATCAAGTGACAAAAAAATTATGTCAAACTGTTTATATTGCGGTTTTCTATAAATGTACCAAGTCTCATGCCATACGTATCAGTGGTTTGGAAATAAACGCCACAGTCATTTTAGAGCATTTTTCATTATTGATGACGTCATAGCAGGTATCAATGACGTCATCAAGTCAGGACTACACCGGCTAAGAAATTCCCAGATTCAAAAAAAGGGAGGGGACACTTTTTCCTCCGGCTATTCAGAGCCCCAAAAAGACCTAAATAGGGTTAATCCAGCGAAAGATTTCTGATTTTTCAACTTTACGTTTTTCTACAATACGTTCTGAAAGATATTTGTAGAATCGATGAGTTTTGCGACTTATTCCACCCATGCAAGAAAATACAAGGGAGGTAAACGTGCCCATATTAACTTAAACTATACGATGGTTGTAGGTACTCACTAGGTAAGATTCAGGCTAAGTATATAGCTCACCGAAATTTACTTTGTCGAAAAATTTGTTCTTAGTTTATCCAAACTTTTCACATGACGATACATACAACGCGATCCTTAGAATTTTTTCAAAATGATGGCGGTAAATTTTCCTAATCACAAGCAACGTGCCGTTTGGATAATACAGAACAACCAGCGTAACCAAGGCAAAATAAATTTAGATCAATATATCAAGTAAAATAACAAGTAAGGTTTTATTCTGGTCTTAGTTGACAGTGATGATTTGATAGCAAGTATTTTGGCTAAAAGTTACATTGGCGGCCAACCTCGATCCCAGCGATTCCTCTCACAAATAGAAAAACCCTAGGATTGAGGTTGATTTGCGGCATGGGATGAATCAGGAGCCAAGTTTGCTTGGCTACAAGTCAACCTTGCGGCGTAAGCGCTCGAAGTAATAATATCCGCAACAACATATCTTTCCTGTTTTTGTTTTTGTCTTGTTTTTAATCCGAGACCTGTTTCAAATTTTCATAGTGACATCATAGTAAGTTCTACAATTTTTTTAGTAAGCAAGCTCAATCAAATCATACAATACCCATTGTACAAAAGACAATAGCCATTGTACCAAAACAACCTGCAGAAAGTCAACGGTAAAGACGCTAGAACAACGTCGTTAAACGTTTCCTAGCGTCTTTACTGCAGACGTTGATTACGTTTTTGACAACTAGGTAGACTTTACCCAAATTAGCATGAAAATCAAACTTCCAAACTCTTTATCTTTACATTTCCGACTCGACACGTCTAATCAATGTCGTAAAGACATCGTTTGACGTCAAACTAACGGATTTGAAGTTAATTGTACGCATTGCGTGTTGTGGGATATCCTCTTGAATATTAACTACATTCCAGTGGGCAAAAAACTGTTCAAAGTACGCAGTAAAGACGTTAGAACAACGTTTAACGTTGTTCTAGCGTCTTTACTGCAAACTTTGAGCAAGTTATTGCCCACTGGGATAGCTACAAAAATCTAGAGAAAAATAAATATTTATTTTGGCTGTTTCTTATTAAGATTACATTGCGTACACGCACGCAACGTCTAACCAATGTTGTAAAAGACGTCGTTTAGACGTTGCTCACTGGGTAATAATTATGAATGTTTTTTTTGCGTTTTAGAAAAAAGCCAAGAAAAATTCAATTGCTCTGGAAAATGTTTGTAACACGGTACCTCAGGCCCGGCGGATAACAAAAAATGGATAACAAAAAAACAACATTTTTTTTGCAAAAATAGTGTGTTGGGGAAGCCCCGGGCCTGTACCTATTGTTTCATTCGTCATACACTATAGTTGCTACACGCCATAGTGTAAAGGGAGTAACTTATATCCCAGGTATTTATGTTTACGTTTTCGGTTTTACTTTCAGTGGGCAAAAACTTGTTCAAAGTCAGCAATAGAGACGCTAGAACAAGGTCGTTCGACGTTGTTTTAGCGTTCTTAATGCAGATATTGAACAAATTTTTACCTATTTGGTTCTGTCCTATCTTCTGTCTTTCGCTAGGCGAAAAATTATCATGGAAGAACAATTTCTACCTATGAAGAATATTTTTAACTTTTAAAAATTTCGTCTAGTGGAACTCCACCCTTAGTAATCTTCTTTTTTTTTAACTTTTAAATTTTTCGCCTAGTGGAAATCCACCCTTAGAAATCTTCTTTTTTTTAGCTTTTAAAATAATGCTCTGTCCATGTAGAAATAACAGGAGGTCATACTAACAAAAAGTTGTTCAAAGTCCGCAGTAAAGACGCTAGAACAACGTGGAAAACCTTCTTATAACGTTTCTACTGCTGACTTTGAGCAAGTTTTTACCAACTAGGGTTTAAAATAAAAATTTCCCATTGAAATCTTCGAAACCTTCTTTTTGCAAGGACAACAATACAAATTACCTAAAAGGTACCATTCAAACGAAAATTGTTTTTCCGCTTTATGAAGCAAGATAAATTTATGTTGTTAAGTGCCTATAACGGAACGGATGACTTAAGTGTGAGCAACACCGTGCATTAAAAAGTCAATCTATTTTTAAATGTTGGAGAAAAAAATACTGTATATAATCTATTATAAATTTCTTCCTAGCTGGAATGTTATTCATTCTTATTTATCCTTATAAGGACACGAAGATATCATACATAAAATTATATATTTTTTGATCCTACATAAGTTTTATATAACAGTCTCGACTTATTATATACACTGTAAACTATTTTATCCTATATAAATTTAAAAATAACTTAACAGCGGCGTAAGCATTCCTGTTCAGATAAGAAAGTTAATGTTATTACAAACAAGCTCTTCAGGGTTATTTATAATCCTTCCCAGTAGGCAAAAACCTGTTCAAAGTCCGCAGTAAAGACCTTGGAACAACGTTCTTTCACGTTGATCTAGCATCTTTATAGCGGACTTTGAACAAGTTTTTCCATTAGATTAGAATTATTTTCTACTGTATGACACTCAGCAAATGCTGTCATTGATCTTTTCAATGGATAGGCACATAACATGCTTAGGTTGAAACGAATCTGCAAAAGCAAGTAGAAACTTTGTTGACAATACAATCAAAAAATTAATCAAATTTGCAAGATTGTTGACTAGCGCCCTACCACACCTTTCAGAAATTTAACTTAAAAAAAATCTTGCCAAAATGCATATATTTCAATGCACGTTTGGTGTACGCGGTACACGGAGTTATCCATGACCTTATTCCGTAGTATTTCACGTTAGGAATCACGGCGTGAAAGACTACTGAATACGTGACCATACATGGCAATACATAGTCCGGATACGGAGTCTTTTGGATTCCGTATTCAGTAGTCTTTCATGCTTTGTAAGATTGTGAAATTGCTATTGATCAGCCTGATTGTTACGAAAAAATCATGATAACGTTTACCACCCTTTCCTATACCAAAAACATCGAAAACAAGTCTGTGGAATTATATATATTTTAAAGATCCTTAATGGAGGGGGATGGTTCTTATACACCGATGGGGAGAGGGCTTATTTTTGGAGTATTTACTTTCACTCGTTAACCTGTCGCGACGCCGTTTGGACATCTGACGTCGTGTGGCAACTGGAAAACATAACGCCAAAATAGCACATGCTATATTACGCAGAGGTTATACAAAGTATAAAGAGGAGAAAGAAATGATGGAATGAATGGGTTTTTGTATTCTTAGTAGACTTTAGGGAAGAGAGCGGAATGGGTCAATCGAGATCATAAGGTGAATGAATGTTTGATAAGGAGAGAATTTGAACTTCGAAGCCGAAAACTTCTTAAACATACATTACTCTTCCACAGATTATAGGATTTTTTTAGGAGTTCTGTTTAGGTTTGAGAATAAATGACTTGTTCAATGTCCACAGCAAACGTTAAAAATATTGTGTTCCAGCGTCTTTACTGTGGACTTTGAACAATGCTTCGCTCTACTTATGAAGTTTACAGAAGACGTTTTTTTAAGTCGACGATGCACAGCTGAGCATATAGCAAAGCTGAATAAATTTTATGTCCAATAGTATCGAATCATATATCTGTTTTATCATGCCAATAGTCAGCCTGTATTATACGTTCCTTGAAAGGTCCGAGTCTATTCATGCTAATCAATAAGTTTGTTGAACGTTAGTGCACAAGCAATATAGCTAAATATGGAAATCCTAGAGAAATTTCGATTTCTGAAAGTGTGTAAGAGGTATGTGTCGAATGCTTTCCGAACAGAGGTCAACATGTGGTCCACGTAGCTCAATTGTTTGTCAGTAGAAAAATCATTTAGGTATATTATTTATTTTATTTTATTTGTGGGATTTTGTATTTTTATATACAAAAATATACTAAGGCATGTTTGTGTTAAAGGTACATAATCACCTTTTTTGGTCAAATTTACTCAGAAAATTTCAGAGTCTAAAAATGTCAAGAAGTGGCAAAACAAGAAATTTTTTTCTCTGAAAACAGGAAATGTTTGTCAAACAAAATGGCTGTCACACAGTGAGTTATGGAGTCAAATGTTCAGAATATGTTAGTAACAATATGAACTTTCATCTAGACTACAGAAGGGAAAATTTGAAAAAAAACATCTCAGGGT
>JAULBZ010006348.1:0-12466 GCA_032360805.1 Neoturris breviconis
ATTTCGACAAGTAATACAAGCCACAAGCAAGACTAAAACGCGGAATACGACCACAACAAGTCCCCTGAGATTTATCTTGTAGATTTAAGACTTTGGAGTTTAGAATCTTAGGACGTTTTGCAAACTCGACAAATTCTGTTGCTTCTAGCAGCATAGTACCCAGGCTTTTGGAACAAATTCGGATTTTCGCGCCATTCGTCTTGCTAATCAAAATTACAAACTTTTTTTTCATGTTGAAATTTCGAATTTTTGCAAATATTTCACTTTGTCCACAGTATATTTGGCCAGGATTGCAAAAAGCCTGGTTCAAAAATATATGATTATTTATTCTTACTAACACCTCTTAAAATCCACTATTTTCAACTTTGCCCATCCACAAATAACGGCTTAAGGAATGATTTAAACACTGATTTATGTACCAATTTCAAAAATATATCTGTGAGTAAAATGGATCAAGGGAAATACAGATATTCTTCAAGCTCAAAGTTACATTTCTATGCTGATCAATATTTAAGTCTGTGTCTGCAGTCTCTTTTCAAAAATGGCATTTATCATTTTTAAATTAAAAACACTCTATTTTAATTTCTGGAACATATGTTTACTTTTTTAATAAATACGTTTTAAGATTATTCTTTTGAATAATTAATCAACTTTCATTTATAGGTGACCAAAACACTGTCTAGACAAATTTAAAACTTTCAATTTAAAGAAAATTTGTAGACACTAAAAGAGAACACTTTTTATATTAAAGATAATCATTTGTTACCATATTTAAATTGCCCACGTCAGCATTATGTGTGCCACCAAAATCTTGCTCTTTGCCCCAGTAGTTATTTTAGAAAGAATTTTAAAGTTCACTTACTAGTTAAGACCTCTGAGAAAAAGAGCGTGCTAAATCGTCTGCCGTAAATTTAAATGAACAGCTAAAAAAATGGCGATTGTGTGGCGATGCCCACACTGCTCGTAAATGCTTTGAATCTCTTTGTGGCAATGTTGGATTTACAACAAGTGTCACTCTCTGTAAAATATTTATTTCATTCTTGAACATAGAAAGGTAGGTTTATTTGCAAACAGATGCAGGATACTGCATGTGCTTCCATGTGCAAAACAACATATTTGTCTCTTCTTTTTCTTTGGCATCAAAACATTTGCTAAATTTGAATGTTTTCGTTACGATATCTTTATGTATATATTTTATCCACGCAATATTATATGACATTGAAAATGTTGCAGTGTTGAGAATCATTATTTAGTTAGCATAATAGAGCTTAGTCTGACAAATATTGTGATTATTTGCTCTGTTGTGATACAGAAAAGCCGCCATTTTGAATTTCAGAAGCCGTGCTGGTAAACATTTAGGGAGATATCCTTTTGCTAACAACTGGATTTTTCTCTATATATAACAAACGAATATCTTTAACTATAATACAGTGGTCACAATAAGAACAAATAATCACTGAGGATGAGTGATTTTTGAGCTTTCCAGCTTAAAGCTATGCTCAAAAATCACTCCTGCACAGTGATTATTTACTCTTATTCAACTATAAGTTAAAATTCAACCTAAATACAAAACATTGATCGTACTAGTAGGCAACATCTATACCAGCTACATCCCTTAAAACCAAAAGATGGAAAAAGAGGAATGCAAACTAACTCTTTTTACTTCCAAACTGCCGATACTTGGAACAAATTGCCGAAATATGTCGTAGATGCAAAAGCCATTGACACCTTTAAGAATATGCTAGATGAATACTGGAACAGTATGGCTTTGAAATTCAACCACAGACAACAGAGCGATTTATAGAGGCTAACACCAAACCTGCGAATTTGTATTCTTAATTATTGTTATTATTATTGAATATTAGTGTTTCAAATAAGAACAAATAATATTTGTGGGTGAGTGCTTTCTGAGCATAGCTTCAGGTTTTATAGCTCAAAATTCCCTCCTCCACAGTTTTATAGCTCCATCCTCCACAATTCTTCTTTCCTCGAAGCTCAAAGAGGTCATGTGTCTTTTCAAAGGTTATCAAATCACAGACCTTTTTACTACTCCAGATTGTTTATGCAAATTTAAATGATCTGTAAAAATGTTGATTATACTTATTACAGTGTTTGAAATAAGAGTAAATAATCACTGTGGTGGAGGGATTTTTGAGCATTGCCAGTGTCATAACCAGGCATTTTTTGGGCATACCTGTTTTAAGCATATAAGCCTTTATTTGGACTCAGAATTGAGTGATAATGAGGTCAGTATCATAAAAAGGAATTATCCCAGTATCAAAATTGTCCTGATGTTCCTGATTGCTTCAGGCTTTATAAAGTGAAGCATTGCTCAAAAATCACTTTTTCACAATGGTTATTTGTTCTTATTTCAAACACTATAAGAGTTCTTGCATTAACTAAGCACTAGTTGTAAGGGAGCATATAGTTTTAATACCCTGTAGAAAGTTACATTGTTGTAAGTTGTAACCCCTGAATCCTGTTAACTGCAAAACTGGCTACGGTGCTACTGTATCACAACGTTAGAAGGGCAGTGAGTCTGTTTATCCACATTGAAATTGTCAAATCTGATGTTCCAGGTTTTAGTGCAAATTAATAATTAGCCTGATCTACAGACTCTCGATTCTCTCTCTTAGTCTGTTTACTTCTACAGTTAATGTAATACATTGACGTCAGAATTAATGTATTACATGAACTACAGAAGAAAACAGACAGTGTGAATTCTGGAAGAATTGAACATGGTCTGTGGAAGAGGCTATATTAGCAATGGGTTGGTTTCTATTTAAAAATATGTCAGTAAAATTTTGGTTAGGAAAGAATATTTACCCTTAGGATAAAAGTGAGCTTGGAATCTCTGTAATGAACATGTCTTGTTTTTCCATGAGCGATATCAACCAATGCCATGATAACATTACCAAGTGCAGAAAGTGATTTATTGATGCTACCTGCTTCCTATAACAAAATTACATTTTAATAGCAACCTTTTTTCAACAAAAATGATACTGCACAGAAAAGTGTTAGATCAACATACTTGCAATGGATTGGCTTCTTTGACACAAAGAAAAACCCTTCATATTTTTACGTCCTTGGAGACAATAAATAGACAACTCTTTTAAATGTTGATGACAAATACTGCAATTGAAGAACAATTTTGATGATAAAAGTCCTTTCTTACAATACGTTTAACACCTGCTATTCAAAAAACATTCATGTTGACTGGAGGTTTCTTTCTTACCTTCAGTCTTTCATTTTGAGTGTGCGTATCTTTTTGTCTCTCTGAGCCAGCCAAATCTACTAGATGTAACTTAGCAATTTTTATGTTATTCATTCCACCAGTTCGTTTCTAAAAAAAAAAGGTGGTATGTATATTCAACAATAGGGCATTGCAATTTCTCTTATTCGTAGCCATCTCCATGTTAGAATAAAACTTTTCTCTTAACCCTATTTAGGTCGGGAAGATCCCCCCTCCCTGTCACATTATTATTTATAAAATCTATAAGACATAAATTGTGAAGATTTCAGCGTCATTACGGAAACGTATCAAAAAATATGTGTCATAACCCGAGACCACCTATTTCTACATGGGGAAATCCATGGAAACTTTCCACGGAAACTATGTTTTAAAAAGAACCACAAAATATCTGTCTAAAACTGGAAACAAAAAGGGAAAATGTTATCTAGAACTCTTTTAATCACATTTATAAAGTATATACGCATTTTAGGCAAAATTTACTATTTCAAAATTTTGTGACGACGTCATCAGAAAAACGCTGATATTAGCAAAATAATGATTAATGTGAGAATAAAGCATGCCATGAAGGAAGATATCTTTTTGCCGCCTGAATAGGCATATTAAATGAACCCGAACATGATCCCTTCAAAATTTTCACAGATAATGAGGAGGCCGCAAATGAATGTCAACTAATGGATGATGACGATTTTACAATGTCTAAAGCCTTGAACAGAATTAAGACAGGGGAAGTGTATCAATCTCACCAAGCTACCTATCGAATAATACAGGGAATTGTGCAAACAAATCTCAACAAGTTACCTATCAAATAAGACAGGGGAACTAAAATCTCAACAAGCTACCTATCGAACAATACAGGGAATTGTGCAAATAAATCTCGACAAGCTACCCATTAAATAAGACAGGAGGGAACTGTATAAATCTCAACAAAGCTACCTATCAAATAATACAGGGAATTGTGCAAACAAGTCTAGACAAGCTACCCATCGAAAAAGACAGGGAAATTGTGCAAACAAATCTCCACAAGCCATCCATTAAATAGGGAAATTGTGCAAACAAATCTTGACAAGTTATCTATTGAATAAGACAGGGGAACTGTACAAACAAACTTCAACAAGCTACCCATCGCCCATTTACATTATCACTGTAGAAAACCTCTCCTCCACAGAGATTATATTAAATTACCAATGCTTGGAATAACAACAAATAATCACTGTGAAGGAGTTATTTTTATGTTATTCTTATTTGCACATTATACCTTATTGGTAAAAAAAACGATGTAATTATAGTCGGCATTAAATTAGTCCTACCGTAGATTTAGTCACTTCTTGTTAGCCTGACCTACAGACGATGATCGATCCTCTCTCTTAGTCTGTTTACTTCTGCAGTTAATGTAATACATTGACATCAGAACTCATTAACATGAAATTCGTTAATGTATGATAATTTATTCATTATTGATTGATTTATTTAAAATATGATAAATTCCACTCATTGCGGCATAATAATTAATAATGGTCATAATAATTAATAATGGTACCAAAGCTACCATAAAAAGGAAATAATTATTTTCTGGTTGCATGAAATTATCATACATTACGCATTTCCTGTTAATTACATTAACCTCCGAAGAAAACAGATCAAGTGAGATCTGGAATAATCGAACTTGATCTGTGGAAGAGGCTACTTCTTGCTGATTAAAATTTTTGATTATCAAAATTGATTTTTGGAAAATGATAAAAAAAAGGTCAGTTCATTAAAGTTGGCATTAAAATTTAGTCGGTAGAAAATTTAGTCACTTAAGGAAAATTTAGTTAGTTTTTCCGGGGGATTTTTACAGATAAGGTACTACAACACATACCTTAGATTCTAAAGTGACAGTAAACACAGCGTGACTCCTACTGCTTTCCCTATTCATTGATGTTGACGCAACTCTGCGATTTGACCATCCAGATTGTAACACATCATAAGCATCTTTTGCTGATGATACATCTCTTTCTGCTAAGCCTTCAACAAAAACACCTTTTTTTAGGTTTTCTCGGAGATGAAGACTTGCTGTTGAGGGTTCTAGTAAGTCAAAAACTTGTTCGTTATATATTTCCAGAAAAGAACACCTTGCAAGAAATTCAACACGATCTCCAGTCTAAAAAAGAATAACAAATCAGGGGTTAAGCCTAGTTGAACCGGGGGTGGTGGGGGGAAACATTTTTTTTTATATCTCCAGAACTGTTTATGCTATGCAGCCAAAATTTTGGGACTTTTAATATAATTTTATTACGGAAATTTTGGCAGAGTTACCAAAACGAGACTTACCTTCAGTTAACCCTATTATGCTGGGAGGGCATATGTCATGACATATTCATAGGCTACTTATGCATAAAGCTCGGTTTCCACTAGGCGCTTAGATCGGGTCGCACTTAATTTTAGGCAAGTGCAAAGCGTACAAATAGAAACGTCATGAAATTCTAAGCAACCATTACTGTAAGCGTCAAAAAGCACAAGAAAAAAACACTAGACAGCGGAAGAATGCCAATGGTGTATCTTAAGATTTTTAGAGTACATCCATTCAGAAAAGTGAACATAAAATTTCACCCATCCAAAGAAATAATCAATTGCCCAAGGAATTACACTAAAATCACAAACAAAACTTTAATTCGCATGCATATAAAATTGATGGGACAAACTGGACAAACCAGACATGTTTTGCACAAAATAAAAGTACATTTTTTGTTGTAAAGATTGACACTGTAAAATTATTGCCCATCCATTTGGGCAAGTGGGACAACTTTCACCTATCACTGAAGTTCGGACAAGCATAAAGATACACCATGGTATATTCAAAAATCCCTTCACATCAATAATTATTTGCTCTTATCTCTTATTTCTAAACACTCTTTCACATAATTGGCAACATATCAAAACCTACCTTTTCTTGCTGTCGATTTATGAGACTGAATAGATATTCAAAACCTCGAGGTATCACACCTCGTAATTCGTGCGAGAAGTTGTCGGTATCATCAGCAGGACCTAAGAATATGAAAATTATACAAAATATTTTATATGGTACTGGTATGTGCTAATATGCATAAAAACTGCAGTGCTTGAAATAAGAGCAAATAATCACTGTGCAGGAGTGACTTTAAGCATAGTTTCAGGAATACTTCCTCCACAGTGATTATTTACTCTTATCTCAAGCAAAAACAAATAATTCCACGCTAATCATTCAGTTCAAAAAATATTCATGTAGCTCACATGAATGCGCTTCAAACAATCAAAGGTCAGAGTATGATTATTTACTCTTATTTCAACCACTGAACTCTTATAAATAAATGTAAAACTTACCCAGCATAGTAAACGTTTTTCCGGATCCAGTTTGTCCACTAAAAATATATTAAGAATTTATTTTAGGAAAATCTAATGGATATTGATACTGTCATTTCTATTTTAACGGAGAAGAGTACTAAGTCAACAATAATCTTGTAATGGATTGATCTCTTCGATACAAAGATTGTTGACTTTTTATATTCATTGTGTATAGTTAGTCATTAAATCTATGAAAATAGTTGCTTCGGCATGTAGATAAAGAAGGTGGTTGACATTTCGGTGATTATCTGTGACCTAGTATATCCAATCACAGAGCTGCATTCTAAAATTTTTACAGTGGTATGTTTCTTTTGACAATGTTTATGTCACCAATTATTTTTTTAGAAACAAATGGTACTTTGTGTATATACTTGGAAATATTTTTCTGGTTTATTTGTACTTGTCTAAATTTCTTATAGAAACTGCTCAGTAAGTCAAACCTGAATATAACTTGTCATTTTATTTACTCTCTGGCTCCTACTTCTCCTTCAAACTTTATTTTCTCATGATTGTATTTTTGCTGATTACTTATGGTAAGAAATTTTAGGCATAATTTCTCAACGATCTTTACATCTCCACATTATTTTCTCTGTTTCACATTCAAATCACTAGGATCAAAGACCACATATACTAATTAATACTTAGTCTTATCTCTTCTAAAAGTATACGAGAGAAATGCCGGTTTAACAGCTAAACTACTCTAGTACTCGAAGAAAGAAGAAAGTTTTTTAAGAAACACCTTATAAGAATCCCAGGCTCAAATTGGTAAAAATTTAGATATAAATTGGTGATATTAAAGTATCTTAAGACTCAAATAAAACCCAGGAAACATTTGTACATTGCTGTAGTACTAGGTGACACCCATTGGCACCAGTATCTTACAAACAATGATACAAATACCTCAGTGGCTGAAATTAGGGTAAATAATCACTGTGAACGATAAATTTTTAGCATAGCTTTTAACTTCTGTGATTACTTACTCTTATTTCGACTACTGTACCTATAGTGAGTATAGTAAAATCTCTTTGATCAAATTAAGTAAATATAAGAAACAGTTAACTAAGAAACATTGAAGCTGAAATTATGCTAAAAGGAACACTTGCCTGGACTATTAAGATTTAAGATTTCTTATAAAAAAGAGTAAAATCATAGTAGAGGAGGGATTTCTGAGTACAGCTCCAGGATTTAAAGCCTAAATAAATAAAATCTATAACTTTTTGTTCTTATTTAAAGCCCTGCTAACAGTGGTTGAAATAAGAGCAAATAATTACTGTGATTTTTGAGCATAGCTTCCAGCTATAAAGGTAGGCTCAAAAATCTCTCCTCCACAATGATTATATACACTTATTTCGACCACTGTACTAGTCTCATTTTAGTTGAAAGTTTCTTACTAAGCAAATATGGTTCCATTAAATCCATTGACAAAAGCTTCCATGATCCCTTTTCCAACAGTAGCAAATACTTCCTCCTAAACACAGAAAGGAAAAAAATATATCAAAGTATCAAGCTTCGTTATTTTCAAACATAACAGTCTGTTGTGTTGAGGCTTAATACTTTGTCGTTTATCCCCTGTGGAGGAGTGTGTTTTGAGTGCAGTTTTAAGCTTCAAACTGTACTTAATACACTCCTCCATAGGTGTTTGAAGATATTAAAATAATAGCAAATAATAGCAAATCAATAAAAATATGGCATTGTAATGCAGACATATAGGCACAAACAATAAGTTGATTTTCTGTTTAGCATAGTGGCATGCCTGATTACCCTGGGCAAGTAATCTTATGTCGGGCTAGCGAACAGTATAACTAGATGAAAGTTCAGATCAAATTTTGTACAGTGATTTTATCAAGTTTACCTTCATCTTAAATCATGAAATCATGTATATTTCACAGTGATAACAATATGAAATTCGTACACAAGCGTGTACATAAGAAGATGCTATTGTCTTTTATTAAAATTATGGCAGATGATTTCATTTCTCTTGGCTTTGTCATTGATGTTTCACGGCATTAGGAAGTAGATTGTGGTGACACAATAATCTAGTTTCTTGACGTGACACATTATATGAAAAAGCCACCATCGCCATAACTTTTCAATAGAATCATACTGTGGACTTTGAACAAGATAATTATCCACTAAAATAAGTATCAAGTAAATTGACAGATAACATGAGTTTATTTACAAAACAAAGATTAAAACCGAGCTATGTCTACCATTATATGAATTAATGAATGAAATGCACGTGTGCCCCCCCCCCCTCCTGCTAAACTTTGTTAAATAATAGATTCGGTAACTAACAATAATTTGTCCCTAGGAACCATATTTTTGACATGTGGTAAAAAAAAAATGTTTTTCTTCTTATTTTTGCTTGAAAATCATTTTGGTATATAAAAGAAGAAAAAAATTCGTCTAATTTTTTTTTTCTACACCACCTGTTTTCCTGCTATGACATCATCAAAAAATTATTTTACTAAAATATTAATAAAGGGTTGACTTAACTTTCTGGAAAGTTTCAACACCACGGCATGGTTCTATCAAAAGTTATGAAGGGGGCACAAAGTTACATCTGACTTTTAACACAGTGGGCAAAAACTTGTTCAAAGTCAGCAGTAATGCTAGAATCATGTTTTCAATGTTGTTCTAGTGGCTTTACTGCAAACTTTGAACAAGTTTTCGCACACTAGAAGATAAACTTGACAAGCAGATAATCAATAATTTTAAGACAAATAAACAGTGTGCGCATCAAAATTTTGAACAACCCAAAAACGGATTCGGCATTGATGTTTTGACCATTTGGCGTTAAACAGAAAATCAACATATGGTGCAATTTATATGTAGTGCTCTGAATAAGAATAAATAACCATTGAAGATGACTAAATTTTTTAAGCATATTCAGGATACAAAGCCTGAATTTACACGTAAAAATAACTCATCCTCCATGATTATTTGCTACTGAGTCAATGATCTTGCAAGGATAGACTTCTTTTACTAAAGAAACCACTGAAGAAATCAATCCAAAGACACCAAATCCATTGCAAGCTTGTTGACAAAGTGATCTTGTGAATCACAACAAACAAGGGATCTCTACCTGGGTTGTTTCCATATGAGCCACATGATCGTAGCTAAATTGTTTTGGCTCTGGTTTGGTTGATATAGTAAGCGATTGCGGAGTTGTAACTTCTAAACAAGTACTTGTGTCGGCATTTCCTTCTAAGATTTGTTTATGTGGCGGTCGAATTCGAACATAAACTTTAATGTTATCACCTTCGTTACTACAATAAATAACAGTACAGTGTTAGAAATAAGAACAACACTATGAAGAGATGAGTTCAGGTTTTGTACATCACTCCTTCAGAGATTATTCGTTCACTTTGGTTTTGACCACTGAGTATTACGATGGGTGAATAAAGAATGGACTCAACAAATTTATTTTCAGAGAAGATGACAAAGTTAATGATCTTGCACCTGAATTTCTTCACCATTGCATACTTTAGACATACAGCAGTGTTTCAAATATCAAAACAGATAAACTTTACATATATATATATATATATACTGTAGTTTAATGCTAAATAAAGACTATGAGTTTCAAGTGATAAATATATCAGGTTTCTGTTTACTATTGTCAATCATCGAACACATACATCTTATTATACTATTGAAATGAAATTTGATAAACTCTTAAAATATTGTCTAGAATATTGATACAGTTTCTTAAAATAGTAACATCCCTTTCATTTAAAATTCTAAATTTTAATAAACTTGAATCAGTTGAAGGAGAAAAAAATCTAAACAAAAATTGAGAACACTTATAAAGCCTTGTTCACACAGAGGGGTTAAAGGCATTCTAGTGGCTAAACGTGGTAAAAGTATTAAGAAGTTCTGCTATGTGTGTTAACAGCATTATTGTTGTTAAAGTTGTTTACTGTTAACGCTCTCATTGACACCAATGTTAACTTAACAAAATCTTTTTAATATTTAACACATGATGTAATGCCATTAACATGGTGTTAAGAAAATTTCAAATATTTATCCAGCTGAAAACTGTACTCAAAACACTCCTCCACAGGTAATGCCCGTCCTTTATCTTGAGGTTTGCGATGGCTCATTAGATATGAAAACACAATCAATTGCAAGATTGTGTTACTAAATATTTGCAAGGAGGAGTGTCTTTTAGTAGCTAATTTAGCTCTAGAGTTATTTGATAATATATAATAGATATGTATATATATATATATAGGCTACATGTATACGGGCCATATGTAGACGCTAAATGAATAGGGTAATGCAGACAGGGTACTCTACTATACATAATGTGATAGGTTAAATGTATATGGTATCATAGGTATATATATATATATATATATATGTATCCATAGGCTATTTACAGTAATAAAGTAAACCAAGAGATGTTTCTATTTTATAACAACCAACTAGTCGTGAAACTGAACAAATCTTTCGCTTACCTCAGACCTTTCACTGAGAAAAACCTGGCAGAGTGACAAATCACTCTCCCCGAAGCAATGAATATGCAATGGGGCGAGTGATTTGAATTTTTATTCCCAATCTCTCCCTTTCTGGGAGAGTGATTTGCCACTCATGGGAGAGTGATTGGTCACTCTGCTCAAACTCTAATAAATGAATTTGTGGGAGTGTTTGCGTGAGGGAGAGTGATCACTCTCCCAATATTGAAAGCCCTGTTACCTGCTATACCCAGAATAACTGGAGTTAACATTTTCTAAAAATAATCAATAAAAAAGTATAGCACAAATACAGTGGTCGAAGAGTAATTAATCACCGTGTAAGAGTGATTTTTAAGCATAGCTTTATGCTACAAAGGCTAAAGACGTATGCTCAAAATCCCTCCTCCACAATGTACTTAGTTTGACCACTGAAATATATTAACAATACAGTATAGAGTAAATCCTCAAATTTACATTCTGGGTGTTTTTTAAAAATTAAAAGGGTGTCCTAGGATGCTTATTCAATATTTCAATATCAAGATGTATGCAAGGATATAGTTTATATAATTTATATGTGGTAGTTTACGGCCTCAGGGCAAGGGTGATTTACATTAACTCCCTGATGTGGGCTATTAAGTGTGAATGTAAGATTATTCCATCTTGGATACTTTTAATATTACAATATGCCTTAGGCATTCCCCTTTGGAGAAGCATCTTTGGAGGCTAATTTGCAGCCAAAAGGTTGCAAATTAGTCTACAAAGATGCTCCTCCACAAAGGAATGTCATCGTGAATTCAGAGGCCTGTTATGATATTGATCAAAGGTACTATCTAGATCTCTAATAAAACCAGTGGGAACAAGGAATACACCATCTCATTTGCAATGGGTTTTAAACAAACAAATTTCTTCTAATGAAATTGACAAAATAAAAATACATCGATGGAAATTGAAAGCAGTTGTTGAAAAATAGCAAATAATCACTGTAGAGGAGGGATTCTTGAGAATAGCTTCAGGCTCTGCAGAACATTAGTCTATCAAGTGAAGAAGGTATGGTGCAGGATCTAGCATACGAACCTCCGCTAGGTGAGAGCGACCATCTCTGTCTGACCTTCAAATTGCACTACTCTCAAGATGTGGAAGAAGAAGCACCAACGCGAAACATTTTCAAAACTGATTATACTGCCGTTAGAGAGGATCTGGAGAAACACGATTGGCATGAGGTATTGTCTTCAAATTTTTCAGATGACTACGAAACCTTTTTCAACTGCTTCCATAACTCATTAGAAAAACATACGCCTCTGCGTAAATCACCAAAAGAGAGGAAAAACATCTACATGACTAACGAGGCTATCCGTCTGAAAAATGCAAAAGCAAGATTATGGAAAAGGTATGT
>JAULBZ010006349.1:0-12466 GCA_032360805.1 Neoturris breviconis
GGGGGGGGGGGGGGGGGGGGGGGGGGGGGGGGGGTGAAACAACCTCCCATAATAGGAATAGGGTTAAGATCCCAAGCCTTAAGTCTTAGGTCTATTCAGGCATTTCTCATGATAGTTTTCTGCATTTATGTCTTACTTGTGGTGCATATTACCTTTTAAAATTTCGTTAATAGGGTTAAGTTTCGAAAATATTTTTATCAAAATTTAAAAATATATGTTTTTCCTAAAAATTCTGACTATTTTCGATAGAAAAGAGGGCCCATAGCAACAAGGACCAAAAAAAACTCCTATGGCAACTATCTCTTTTAAGACTTAAAACATTATCCGTATGTTTATCAAATTTATATGTACTGACAGTATTTTACCTATGCCACGGTTGCCATGGTAATTAGCAAAACACTGTACTTTCTAGGTAAACCATCGTTGTCCAATCCAACAACGGACTCACAATTCTCTCGCATATCCATGCAGGCACTGTATCCATATTGGTTATATAATGACCATAATATTTGTATCAAATCCCCAACCATGTCACTACGCTCGCATTTGTAATTTCTGCAGAAAACTTCACCTTGGCCTGTTACGTCACAGATCAATAAAAATGCTTTAATTTGCATCAATACCACCATGTTATAACTTCTCCTATTCATTGTTCTAGACCCTTATTAAAAAACACGTCAGGTTAATTCATACTGAATGGGTTCTGATTTAGTTTCTCCACCAGACTATCAACACACGCATTAACTTACCATTACTCATTGCCCGCAACTCCCGCCAACAAAGTCACCTAGTCACCTAGACCTTTCGTCAGTCACCATTCCAACCATCCTGCATGGTTCTCCTATGGGTGCGGTGGAAAAGAAAGGACATTCTATTAACCCTAATATGGACTGGACTTTTTTGAGGCTAAAAAGTCAGGGCGGGGTATGATAACTTTTGAAGGGCTAATGGTAACTTGGTGAAACTTAGTACGATTATAGTCCATCATCAGAGGAACAATTTGACGCAAATATTTTTAACCTATGGTCACCACTTTTTTAATGACGTCATCATATGTTTTTTTATTTTTATTCTTTTTTTTTAAAAAGCATGTATCCTTCAAAGTGCAATTGGAGCAGTTCAGTTTCGTATTTTTAAATTTTGTCTTCAGTTTTGTAACGCCAAGGGATGATATCTTCCCGGTTTTTAAAAAATTTCATCCAAAACTATGCGATATTTGCCCAAAAATCCAAAAGAAATCCGGAGAATCGAGGAGATCGGAATATTTAGGATATAAAAATTACCAGGAAGAATTTAAACTATTTTGTAGAACTGACCCTAGGAGTAGCTTATTTTCATTGAATTTTGATATATAAAATGCGATTATAAACGTTTAAAACATTTTTTGGTTCTTTTTTTTCAGTGCTTTTTTGAGTTCTTTAGCGGGTTTTAGAAAATTCGAGCAGAAAGAGGGTTAAATATACCGAAAACCTGAATAAAATTCCGAAAATTTTAAAATCGGGAAACTCGGGGAAAACAAAAAAAGTTCAGTGAAAAAAAAGTTATTAAAAAAGCCTTAGGAGGGGGACGGAATCCGCCCCCTCAGCCTTATTAGGGTTAAATCGATCCCAGATCTACAAGCAAACGCATAAATAATGAGACATTTCATGAATTTTTGGGATTAATGGACACTACAAGTAGATTTCAAATGTAAATCGTCCAGGCCAAGTCTCTAGAGTATGCTTAAGATCTTAAATCTTTTCGTGACTAGGCTCTCAGAACATATTAGATTTTTTGTGTCGGTCAAATTTTCAATTTCTATGTCAAATGGATAAGTAACACACCCTGAACATACTCAGAAAATTTCAGAGTCTAAATATGGCAAAACAAGCAATTCTTTTCTCTGAAAACAGAATTATATCTCCACTAATATTCATTCTAATGGAGTCAAATCTTCAGAATATGTTAGTAGCAATAGGAACTTTTATCTACAACCCCTCACGTAAATATTTGAGACAAGGTGAAGAAATTTAGGCAAAAATTCCGAATTTTAAATTAGGCAAAAAGACTTAAATTTTGATTAGCAAGACGAACCGCACGGAAATTCGCATTTGTACCAAGAGCCTGGGTACTAGGCTGCTAGAAGCAACAAAATTTGTCGAGTTTGTAAAAAGTCCTAAGATCTTAAGCTCCTAAGTCTTGGAATTTGTTGATGGTAGGGTGCCATCGTAACGAGCCGGGCTAAGTGCCTGAACCCGGACCGCCCCCGAAGGGAAGAATTTTGCGCCAAGACAGCACAAAACCCTCATCCGACCTGTGCAATACGACTAAGACCCCCAGTTGTTCAGCTAAACGAAGCTTAAAGCCCCGAATCGGATGTTCGGATTCGCCGTAAACTGTTTAGCAAGGACTTACCAACTGGGAAAACTGTAGTTTTCTGTGCAGTATTTTACCTCGACTACTCATTACGATGAAACGGGAATTCACACGTCGGCGCAAACCCTTATTAATCTCATCGGAAAAGAGCGAGGCAAATCTTATCTACACCGATACTACACTTGATCTTAGCCATCTACCTAAGTCTTAAGTCTACTTGGATAAACCCTTGAGATAAACGTCAAGGGACATCTAGTGGTCATTTTCAGCACTTGCGTTTTGCTTGTGGTGTATATTTCTTGCTAAAATTCAAAAACGTCTCATAATTTACGTGGGGCGTTGTAGCCCGTTGTAGCCCCTCCTCTACAATTTTTATTTGCTCTTGTTTATAATGACAAATGAATTGATGTACAAACCTTCTGTGTTATATTTGTAGAAAATAACACTGTACAAACTATTTTGAAACCGATTTGTTTGTTGGAAAAAGACTAAATTTTGACAAACAGTATATTGAAGACGAATAAACATATTGATTGATTTTATGTCTTGTCAATGTGTTTGAAGGACTTTAATGTATGCATGTTTGTACCTGTTCAATATTATTTCAAACACTATCCAATGCATTCATCTTTCCACTGACAACGACATTATAATGATGGAACGATTGAAGTAAAATATGTTAGTAAACCATCGGAAACTGGTTCAAATATGCTGTTAAAATAATAATGTTTTCGAACATGTTTAAGAGTTTTGCACCTTGCTTAATTCAGAAGATATAAAACAATAGTCAACATACTGGTAAAATAATGCTATTTCTACAGTCAACATCAGCTATCACGAACACACTCTGCACATGGAAATTTATTCGAGACCGCGGACGTTTCTTATAGGAGCTTAATGCTCAAGGGACCGACAGGTTCGTTCGTAATAATCAATAATTAGAGACGGTTAATGTTGTCTGTATAGAAATCAACATACCTTTTTACCATTCCATTGAATTGAGAAGTAATACCAGGGCCCACAGATTTCTAACTAAACGAAATAAAGTTTCTTCTTGTCTTGTTTGATTTAATTTTTTATCGTTATTGTTGTGAAACCTATTTACAAGCAAAAATATAATAATTCCTTCTTGTTTACAAATTCTTGTTGTTATAAAATTATAAATTTCTGGCACACCTTCAATGGTCAATTAAAACAATATTATTTCTTAAAAGTATATCCATTTTTTGGAATAAATATGATCACAATACAACCTCGTTCCTAGGGATTCTTTCCGCTTTTTAAAGAAAGAGAATGCGAAAAGAAGCCCTGGGAATGAGGTTGACCACAATAGTTAATGTCAATAATTAGTTTGTTTTGATTTCATGTAATTGCTTTGTATTATATGACATATAATTAAAATATCTTAATATAAAGCTGATGACTGAGTAATGACTGATAATAGAAATAACGTAAGTTGAAATTACAAAACACTGGTGTATGGACAGTGATTATTACCATTAAGTAAACAAACGCATAGAAACACGCTGAGAACTGTGTTATTACAGAAAAGAGTTTAGAATCAGTTTATAACACGGAAGACTGTATATATTGTATCTTGATTGCTTTTTGTTAAGATTTGCGACATGTATGAATATCGGTATGTTGACATACAAATTAGTATACAAGATATAGCTATTAGTTGGTACTGTGATGACAGTAGTACATTATCGTATTTAATACAGGGTTGCGCACCCATAAATGTTATCACCGAAATATAATTTTACCTAAATTTTCCCCAAATCGAGATTTTTGCCTCATTTTTCTATGTTATCGTTTACTTTCAATTTATACGTCAGTGAATGTAATGTTTTTTTATCCGGATTTCTTTGGAGAACAAACACAAAATACCGGCTTACCATTTCTAAAGAAATTAATAGCAACTGAATTAGATGTTGTCTGAAAAGTGCAACTAAAGCATTAAATAGATGACATTATTGTATTGCGCAATATTTAAATTGCTCACATCATCACTTTATGTAACACCAAATTCCTGTTTTTCACGTTTGTAGTTATTTTAGAAAGAAATCTAATTGTTACTTGACAGCTGAGACCTCTGAGAATTAAAAAGAGGGTATAAGAAGCAGTTAATCAATTAAAAATGACATAAATGTATGAAACATCAAGTAAAAGCATGGAACATCAAGTAAATGTAGATTAAAATTTGCTAAGTATTCTTTTTAATACCAGTAATTTAAGGATTGCGGAGCGTGGGTGTTCCACGATGTTCGCAGGAACACAGGCAACAGGCAGGACCGGACTGAGGAATAGGCATAGGGAAGGCAATAGAAACAAGGCACTAAGAAAGATCCCCACAGAAGAAAGGAACAGGCAAATGGACAAAGGAAAGGCATCAGAACCCAAGGCACTACACAAGGATGACAGGCAAGGAGAGATCCCCGGCAGAGGCAAATGGGCAAAGGAAAGGCAACAGAGCCCAAGGCACCAGACAAGAACCACATGCAAACGTCAAAGAAAATAATAATTTAGTCCCCCGACATGTATGAAACACGTCTATTTTGTGTTGCCTATCGAATATCTCCTATAAAGAAAGCAATACATCGGTTAGGAGTAATAACACGTTTGCTATATAAATGCTCTTTCGATATGACTGAAATAGTGATGAGACAGAACATCGTTTTAGCGAGTTTCAAGCCGGCAAAAATACGCCTAAAAACGTTTAAAAGATGTCTTGTTAGACGTCTTAATATAGTCTGATTTGTCCGTTTAGAAAACCTCAGATTATAGACGATTAAAAGATGTCAACGAACGACGTCTTTTAAACATCTAAAGACATCTTAAAAACGTGTTTTAGACGTGTTTAAGACGTCTTTTAGAAAATTATAAAAAAGGAAAGACAAACTTACTTTTAATTTAAAAACAACCGAACGGACACATAACGATCAAACAACCTAACGGACACATAACGATCAAAGAACCTAACGGACACATAACGATCAAACAACCTAACGAACACATAACGATCAAACAACCTAACGAACACATAACGATCAAACAACCTAACGGACACATAACGATCAAACAACCTAACGGACACATAATGATCAAACAACCTAACGGACACATAATGTTCAAACCACCTAACGGACACCTAACGATTAAACAACCTAATGAACACCTAACGATTAAACAACCTAACGGACACCTAACGATTAAACATCCTAACGGACACATAACGATTAAACAACCTAACGGACACCTAACGATTAAACAACCTTACTGACACATAGGGATTAAACAACCTAACGGAGCCAAATGGTCAAACATTCTAACAGACACATAATGATCAAACAACCTAAAGGACACATAATGATCAAACAACCTAACGGACACATAACGATCAAACAACCTAACGGACACATAACGATCAAACAACCTAACGGACACATTACGATCAAACCACCTAACGGACACATAATGATCAAACAACCTAACGGACACATAATGTTCAAACAACCTAACGGACACATAATGTTCAAACCACCTAACGGACACCTAACGATTAAACAACCTAACGGACACCTAACGATTAAACAGCCTAACGGACACATAATGATCAAACAACCTAAAGGACACCTAATGATCAAACAACCTAAAGGACACATAACGATCAAACAACCTAACGGACACATAACGATCAAACAACCTAATGGACACCTAACGATTAAACAACCTAACGGACACCTAACGATTAAACAACCTAACGGACACCTAACGATTAAACAACCTAACGGACACCTAATGATCAAACAACCTTACGGACACATAGGGATTAAACAACCTAACGGAGCCAAATGGTCAAACAACCTAACGGACACATAATGATCAAACAACCTAAAGGACACATAATGATCAAACAACCTAAAGGACACATAATGGTCAAACAACCTAAAGGACACATAATGGTCAAACAACATAAAGGACACATAATGATCAAACAACCTAAAGGACACATAATGGTCAAACAACCTAAAGGACACGTAATGATCAAACAACGGACACATAATGCTATATTTTCTTTCACAGCAACGAAATTTGTTCAACCAGCTCAAACTGTTTATAGACTAAACCGAAATCTGACAATCTAAAGAAAACACAAATATCCAACGTATAATTGAGATTTGTTCAACTGAGACCAACTAAGGACAACTCCAGATTTGCTCGGAAATTTAGAACTTCCTCAACAGATTCCAACACAGCAAAGCAATATTAGCTAATATTGATTTTCCCATGAATATTAAACATTTAGAAATGTCCTTTTTTACACACTTTTTATGAAACATGCTCAATACCCAGAACATTTTTTGAAATATTCTCCGTACTTAAAACACTTTCTGAAACATGCTGCTCCATACCTAGAACTTTTCTGAAAAATACTGCTCAGTAAACATTTAATAAAACATGCTCCGTACTCAGAACCTTTTCTGAAACATGCTGCTCAGTACACAGAACATTTTATGAAACATGCTCTATACACAGAACTTTTTATCATATTTGCACAAATATCTCCTGAATTAGTCCGAATTCACAATTTCTGACTTCAAATTCTGAATCAGGACAAAATTTTAGTTGTAAAATGACCTATGCTAGTCCCATCAGAGGAACATTGTGTTCATGACGTGACGGCATCGGATTTTATATTCATTTTTTTGCATGAAAATCCGACATCGCTATAACTCGAGAACCGCTTAAAATTTAGCAAATATTTCAACGGCAATTGACTCTATGGTCTAAAAATATTTGGGAATAAAGTTTGTATCAAAATCAAACATTCGAATCAACTGTTTTTGGGCCAAAAAGATATCTATTATTATTATTACTATAGGATAAGAATTAATTAAGATATTAAAGATTTGTGACGTAATAATTCTTTACATTCTTTAAATTTTTTAGAATCTTTTTAAAAATGCGAGTTAAGCATCGTCAGGTCGGAATAAAAATTGAATGGAGTACCTTCGCTGCATCGTTAGCAAATGGACGGGTAAACTTTGCTCCAAGACTATCCAGAATAGGGGATGCCTAATAAGGAACAAACCCTTGCAACACGGAACAATCACCACCAGCAATGGGTATGCACGTTGGCGTACATTCATTCATTCCGATTCACACGTTTTTTATAAGAAACCTGGCGAAGGGTACAGTAACCAAAAAAGGTGGTTTCTATTTTTAAAAGTTTCATAAAATAGTTCCTATTTTTTTGTGGCTTAAAATGGTAGATCTAAATTCGAGCCTCGATTTCGTTCTTTGTGTGTTCCTTGATTAAAGTGTATATTTGCCTCTCTAACTCAGTGCTGTATTTATTTTACGCAAAGGAACAAAAAATTATATATTATTAATGACTTTCCTTAAGGCCGTTTTCCATTCGGAGGTTTTTACTGCTCGGGAGGAAAAATACCGATTTATCTCGATTTATTCACAAATACGCATGCTCGAAATAAATTCCGCGCGGTATTTTCCCGCCCGATCAGTAAATATCTCCGAATGGAAAACGGCCTTTAGTCGTCATGACGTATTATATTTCTCACGGATGTTTATTCTCTATGAGGCTCTTGTATGTATAAATCTCGGCAGTGAAGCACAGAGTGAAGCACAGAGAATTTGGATAATGTCACAAGAAGAAGTTAGTTGTAAGAAGTTGCAAGAAGTTTGCTCTCTCCATAGTTCATGTTACGGTTCCAGTCCGATGCAACAATGTTAACGGCTAAATCTACACACTGGTTGTTCTTGCTAAATTCATTCACTTATGACAAGAGAAAAGTTTCTTACCCTTAAACTAAGAAAATATTTAAAATAATAAAGGTTTCTTACGATTACACTTAGAATATCTTTGTAGTACAAAGTACCCTTAAACTAGGAAAACATTTGCAATATTAAACGTTTCTTACCTTTTAGCCGGCCCTATACATTACATCTCATATATTGATTACTGTTGTGACATCATACTTTGCGTTATACAAGAACAATGTGTTAGTATTTTTTCCAAAAAATCAATATATAAATAACTGTAGAAGAGTTTTCCTAATGTCCTTGAAATTTTCAGAAAAGTTATTAAATGTAATTCTCTCTTGAAGGAGTTTAGAATTTACTTCGAAAATAATTTTCAGGAGGCAAAAGTTAAAAAAACTGTTTTGTTTCACTTTTAAAGTTTTGTAGTCATTTAAGCAACAAATCCCACACTCATTCCAGGAAATGTTATATAACACACATTCTCCAAAAATTTCAACAATTTTAAGCAAACCTTTCTCCAGATTTTTATAATACGGTGACGCTTACCCACGGTTTAGGAAATTGGAGAAAATCAACTTTAAAGTAAACATTCCTATGCAAAACAAGTTATCTGAACCAAATGGTAACTTTACAGTTGATTTTTAGCATTTGTTCAATCGTATTGGTTCATTGTTAGGGCGAAAATTGTGCATTTTATGGTATTTTTATTCTTTATAACTCACTGCAATTGTTTTTAAATACTTACTGGGTGCACTTGGCTTGCTTTTAACTGTAGTGAGTTATAAAGAATATAAACACCATAAAAATACGCACCTTTCACCTCAACAATGAACCAATACGACTGAACGAATGCTAAAGAGTAAAAGTATCTCGGATGAATGTAACGTGTCTATCATCAATGAACACTATA
This sequence comes from Neoturris breviconis, assembly GCA_032360805.1. NCBI lineage: Eukaryota > Metazoa > Cnidaria > Hydrozoa > Anthoathecata > Pandeidae > Neoturris > Neoturris breviconis. The sequence goes on from JAULBZ010006349.1 coordinate 9,053, forward strand.
CTAATAGTACCAGCAATACACTATTATTTGACTGATCGTCATTCTCAATGTCAATTTCAGGTTCTTTACTTAGGTCAAAGGTTCCTGCCATATATGATATTATTGTGGTTTCTGTTTCAAACTTCAACTAAGTACGTATCTTTCGGCGATCAAGTCGGGCTTTCTCTGTAATCCTTTCGGCGGCATGCCTCACTCTTTCTTTGTCAATTGCACTTACAGATGCAGATATATTACCACTGACATGTGTACCATATCTCTCATGTAAAGATACATCTACACCTGCCCCAGTATTAAATTGAGATATGCTCTCAGCTAGTGCCAACCCGACTACGACTTTTACCACAGAATTTAGTTTTTGGGCAGCGACTCCAGAGAATACCATTTACCTGTGCATTCTGGTTTTGAGTCAGACCTTTCAAACATCTTCGTGATAAATCATCATTTGTAAGGCTTGTAAATATCGATTTCAGGTGTTCTGAAAATACAAGAGGTAACCTTTTTATCATCGTTGTAAATGTCTCTCATACTCAGAACTCGCATCAACTGTTATGAGGTCAAAAGTTGTGCTGTTCTTTAAGTGGTAATTCACTGCAAATCGTATAGTAAAATATAAATTCAACATTCCACTAAAGTTTCTAAGTCCAGAATGTTCCATACCTTGGACAGTTGGCATGTACATGCATGTAGAGATTTCATATTTTCATATTTATATCATAAGCTCTGTCTTTGTATCTACTAGTTAAGCTAAAATTAATCGACTCACTGCAATTGCTACAAACAAGCAAAAATATTTGAGCCAGACCTCGTCTTGACTATTTGTGCTGGAGAATAAGCTTACTTTGTGGGTGTTTAAATACCTTGTTGGTGACCCTAACTGACTGTATATACGAAGAACTAGGAGTAGAATTGGAAGTGGAAGCAGAAGTAGTAGCTAGTATATCACTGGCGGCAATTTGTATTTGTTGGCATTATTTTTATTTTCAACTTCTTCTATGTACATGCATGTAGAGATTTCATATTTATATCACGAACGTTTCAGTTTGTGATCGTGTTAAACTTTGTCGAGAATCAAATGGTTTAAATGAATGCCTCAATGTTCTTTCACTTTTATTATCCAAGGACTTAAATACCTTGTTGGTGACCCTAACTGACTGTATATGCGAAGAACTATGGGTAGAATTGTGAGTTGAAGCAGAAGTAATAGCTGGTATACCACTGGCGGCCATTTGTTTTTGTTGACATTGCATTTACCTATCCTACATCTTCCATTAATTTTTGATCTATATTCTCTTTTCCCACTCATTTTTATTATTTATAACTCTAAAAGGAAACTATAAAGGTTAACAAACAGTTATAAGCGCAAATAAAGCAAAAGCGTAGTCCCACAGAGCATGTTTTCTTTATGTTCTTTATGTTGTCTTTACGAAAATTTGCAAAAATTAGATTGTGCTAAAAATGATGTCTAGGCTATATTTAAGAATGCAAAGTAGTTGTATTTCGAAACCTCGATCACAACGCTTTTTCTCTCTTGACGTCTAAATTTGTGAGAACAGAAGAGAAAGAAAGCCCTGGCAAGTATTAGGTCACATGGTAAACATTTGAGAATATGATTGGTTGTATATTTTTTATTTACTAAAATAAATTATGATAATGATTTTGTGTTTTTAAATTATGGTGCATGTTATTTGCTGGTACCCTTCAGCTTAGTTACTTAATACTAAAAATGATTATGACTGTCTTAACATCAGAAGCAGCCAATGGGAGGTGTTCTGAGAATTAAGTGTTCTTATTCTCTATAGCTGGTCTCCATTTCAGTATTTTTACTAGCATACGCTTGTATCTCAGAACAGCTCGTTTTCCTAGCTAGAGAAGAATCAAGTGTAAGAACAGTTAGTGTTTCCAGCTGAATAAGACTTTCCTAAAACAGTAGCTACTTTTGTTGTAAGAACACCTCAATTTCTTAGCTCGCTGCGAAAAGCCCAGAACAGATCATTTTCCTAGCCAGAGCTTCTTGATTTCCCAGCTGAGACAACCAGCTCAGAACAGATCATTTTCCCAGCCAGGAGATAATCAATAGTGAAAGAACAGGTCAAATCTCTAGCTGTTCCTTTTTTTCTGGAACCTAAGAACAGGTCTAATTCCAAGCCAGAACACACACCTACTTTTAAGAACACCTCCGTTGGCTACTTTCGTAACATCTCAGCATGCACCAGAAGAAATAGTTTGAATAGATAAACGGATAAACTCCACTTCCAAATACCACTACATGAAACGTACCTTAAGTGGATTATTTTCACGGATTTCATGTATTTCTGCGAAATTTAATCCGCGCAAAATATTGAAGGACCCGGGGGTCCGTGAAATTAAACCTGCACAAAAAATCTTAAATTTGCGAATCCGCAAAATTAAATTCGATCGAAAAATCGATGGGAGAACTGAATACGCAATACGAGAAGATGGAAGTGCGGTTAAAATTTTGAATTATGAAAGTATATTATGAAAAGGTGAAAATATCGTATGAGAAAAGAAAACAGATTTTCTTTCTTCTAATTTTATGTCCCAATCGCAAAAATTATACTCCAGCGGAACATTTAAAAATTAACCTTTTGCGAAATTAAAACAACACAAATTTTTCGCAAATTAACCAACCACAAAATTAAATCTGCACGAAAACCTCAAAATTTGGCCACGCAAAATAAAATCTGTGTGAAAATCAATCCCCTTAGTGTGGTTTTGTTTAAAAAATTATTTGAAAGATTGTAGCGACCAACCTCAAATGCTTGTAAATGAACATCGTATTAACTCATTTTGACGTTTTGTTTCCCCGATTTGTCTCGAAATACAAATCGGAAAGTAGTGGGTGGATTGTAACCTCACAATTACGTTCTTAAGATATTATCAGAAAGTTTTGGAAGCAGGGAGCCAGAAAAATGCCACCCTTTGTGGACTAATCTATGAAGTTGTAGCGAATAAATTATTATGTGTAAAAATGTTCTCTCTCGAAAAGAAGTCAGTCGGAAAGTACCATCTCTCCATCAGACGCGGATCGTTCATGTAACTTATGTGACTGTGATATCAAAAGTCGATGCGATGTTGCACCTATCAATCAATTGTACACTGTAAGATCTAGTTATCCTAAAAATATAATTATTTCATACATTAATATAAATTCTGTTAGGAACAAATTGCAAAACCTTGACAATATACTCAATGGAAAGGTTGATTTTCTAGTCGTAGCTGAATCCAAACTTGATGCCTCGTTTCCAGATACCCAGTTTGTTATTAATGGGTATAAAAAGCCTTTTAGACTGGATGTCAGCGAGAAAAGTGGTGGACTTCTAGTTTATGTAAACGAGAGTATACCTTCGCGTAGGCTAAATGGGTTTATATTTGATGAGGATATGCAAATTGTTC
>JAULBZ010006350.1:0-12465 GCA_032360805.1 Neoturris breviconis
TCAGCCAACTTGGCTGAAAATATTCTGAAAAATCTCTCCTCCACAGCGATGACCGGCTGTTATTTCGAGCCCTGGTGATTATTTGATCTTATTTCAATCAATGTGTCTATTTATATCCTTGCGTAGAGACTTTCTGTCTTTTCTTGATAGGCTGCTGAAATATCTTCACGTATCAATCAAAAGAAAGAAATGGGATGCAAAGCATTTGAGGTGTTTTATCTTGATGAAGGTGTAAACGATTCAAAGGTTCTACGAACACTTGGTGGTGATGCTTCAAGCAGAGTAGATTCAAAACGTAAGTTTCTTGAACTGATCATTGCGTAGAAACTGATCTAAGCACTATACCATGTTGGCACAAACTTGTTCAAAGTCCGCAGTGAAGATGCTAGAACAACGTTTTTAACCTTGTTCTAGATTCTTTACTGCAGACTTTGAACAAGTTTTTGCCCATTGGGTAAAAAAGTTATCTGCAATGCATAAAATAAGAAAATAATCTCTGTGGAGGAGTGATTTTTTAGCATAAGTTTCAAGTTTTTAGCTTGAAGCTATGCTCGAAATTCACTCCTCCACAGTGGTTATTTGCTCTTATTTTAAGCATTGTACTGTTTCTTAAATATGTTTATTAGTATTTGTAATTCTGCGGAATTGGAACAAGTTTTTGCCCATTGGAAAGGGACTGTGTCAGTCACCTGTTGGTCACCATGCTTAATCACCTATCTTGTAGGCAAGATAGTAAAGTCAATGTTATGAGGGACTGTCTCGATCACCAATCAGTCACCATGCCCAGTCGCCTATCTTGTAGGTGGTCACCAATTAATGTATACTTCAACTGACGACTTTATTTAAGATACTAAATAAAAGTAACAATATTTCTAGGTGTTGCTGTTCATGATGAAGATTTTGAGGTAACGATGGTGTCAGCATATATGACATACACTGTATGTGAAGCTGGTGAAACGCCTCAACTCATCCCATTAGATTCACAGTGTCATCGTATGCCAAGTAGAGAAATACTGCAAACAGATTCTGTAAGTTTTTCATAATTGTTTTTTTTTTATTACTACTGTTAATTTAGAAAAGTTCTGTAAATTTTTAATCTCACATTTGAACCTGGTTATTTTATATATATTTCACTTTCCCATGCATTGTTTCTGCCTTTCTCCGTGCCTAGATATAACTGCTGTACATTTTTGCATTGATCTTCTTCTTCTTAGGCATACGTCTTTGATTTTATTTCTGAAGTTTACGTATGGTTAGGACGACAAACTACTTCTCCACAACGGAAGATAATACAAGATCTAGCTGCCCAAAAGTTTGATGAAGATTACTTTAAACTCATACTTGAAGCAAGTCCTGATCACCAACTTCCCCACTTGGCACCTCATTTAGGTGAAAAGGCTCGCAGAATATCTGTCACAACAGACACATCACATCATCATATTCGTGCTGGTAATCAAAAACGACGTGTCAGTATACAACAGGGTCGTCATCAAAAACGTGAAAAGGTTCCAAGACCTGATCATTCGCTGTTGTTGCAATTGTTTGAGGGAGCTGAATGGGTCATATTTAAAGAGAAGTTTTGTGATTGGCCAGATGAGTCACGTATTATTCGACTTAAAGGTGGACCAGGATCTGTAGGAGAAGTTATGAAGGTAATCATTTGCTTTAGCACTTGACCCAATGGACAAAAATCTGTTTAAAGTCCGCAGTAAAGACGCTAGAACAACGTCGTTGCACGTATTACTTACTGCTGATTTTAAACAAGTTTTTCATCACTGGGGATTGGTTTCTTCGAATCAAAGAGACAAATCAATTTCAATTCACTGTATTATCACAGCGTGAAAGCCTACCGAATACGGTCCCGTATTTCTCCGTATTCGGACTGTGTATTGCCATATAGGACAATATATACAGTCCAAATATGGGGAAATACGGGACCGTATCTGGTAGGCTTTTACGCTGTGTATGTTGAGATAACAAGCTTCTTGAGATATTAAATACCAGGGGTTAATAATAACTGCCAGTCATCACTGGAGGAGAAATTTTTTAGAATATATTCACCCAAATTGCCTGCAAATATTCTGAAAAATCTCTCCTCCAGAGTGATGACCGGCAGTTATTTTAACCCTTGAAATACAGTAGAATCTAGTTATTCCGAACTCTTACTGAACCCGAAAAAATAGATTGTATTAATACCCAGCCGGCAAAAACCTGTTCAAAGTCAGCAAAATAACGTTAGAACAACGTTCTTCACTATATAATATGAATGGTATGAAAGCAAATGTCTGAAAATAACTGTTGAATATCACCTCCGGGGGAGTGTTCTTAAATATATGAAAAGCACTCCTCCACAGGTGATATCCAGTGGATATTTTCACGCTTGTAGAGAACAATTAGTTATTATATTAATCCATAATAAATGCACCGGTCGTAATGTGAATAAACAATCACTGCAAAGGAGTTTTTATTTAGCGTAGCTTCAGACTACGTAGCCTGAAGCTATGTTAAAACATCCCTCCTCTGCAGTGATTGACCTTTGCATATAAGTTTAAAATTTTGAACTTTTCTATTGTTCTGTTGCGTGGGAATTTTCTTGAGTGGAAACGAGCCTTAAGCGAAATGTCGCTTACGCGCGTAATTTTCCACCTAATCAACCTTAAGTAAAGCTCATGTTTATGTTTTATAGGAAGTATCTACAGAAATTAACATAGAAATAGTTGATCCAAAAACCATGCTTACGGTACCACCTCTTTATAAAATGATGCTAGATAATCTTGATATTGGGCGTGGTCGTGGAATACCAAAGGGTATGGATGGATATCACATCATAACAATTGATGTAAAAACATGGCATGTTAGTGAAAATAATTCTCTCCTTATGCCGGATGAAAGTTTTGGTCAGTTCCATTCAGGTAAAGATTTTTTAAAAATCTCTTCGTAATCGTAATAAGAGTGAGTAATTACTGTGGAGGAGGGGTTCTCAAGCAAAGGTTCAGGCTTTGGAACCCGACACTTCAAAAATCACTCCTCCACAATGGTTATTCCCTCTTATTTCTACCATTGTTTCTATATGGAAATCTTATCCTATAGTGAAAGGACATGTGTCAGCAGTTAAGACGCTAGAACAATGTTAAAGAAGTAGCGTCTTTACTGCGGACTTTGAACAAGTTTAATAAGAGTAAATAATCTCTGGGGAGGAGTGATTTTTAAACGTAACTTCTAAAGCTATGCTTCAAAATCACTCCTCCACAGTAAGATTTTTCCCAGCAAACTAGCATTTGGTTGTATCAGACTTGTACACGTGACGTTGGGGCAATATCGAAACAACGCCTAAACGACATCGGTTTGGCGTTGTTTCGACGTTGCTCCGAAGCCTTGTACCAGCAAACTATGCCGGTTGGAACAGAAACAACCAAAAGTGAGTTCTTCGCCTCACTCCGCAGGTGCATTTAACCCTTCATTAGTATGGTGTGGACCCCCTGAATTTTTAAATCTTGCTGTGAAAGTAACATAACAAAAATTATTACTCAGGAGGTTATTTTCTTATTTTCATTACTACTTTAGGTGAAGGTTATGTTATTAGATGGCAATATAGAGTTGTTAAAGTTCGAGCATTACGTAATTGTGATGATGTCATGAAGGCTGGAGGCATGGAGCGTTGCTGTTATTTCTTTTGGCTTGGTAACGATTGTAGTGTGAATGAAGAAGGTGCTACTGCTGTTATGACTATCGAGTTAGACAGAGAAAAGGGACCACAGGTAAACAGGATTCTTTATCGAGTAATGTATTTTTCGAAATGACAAGTGAGAAGCTGCACTATTTAATTTTTACGCCGTTATAATTTGCCGGTGTTCGATTTTCGTCTTGTTTGATTTTCGAACAACACGAGCTCTGTGCTGTATGATTCTAATGCAAATTCTGCATTGTTTGATTTTAGCAGCACTTTTAAATATTATATCATTACAGTGTTGGAGATTAACTTTAATAAAATATATACAATGGAGGGTGTTAGGCGATTTTGAGAAATTAATTTACTTGTTCCCAGGATTAAGGACTCTCCTTTACAGATACTATTTTCGACTTTCCAGTGGGCCCCGAAGTAAAGACACTAGGACAGGGTTTTCATCCACTGGTATTGGAGGATACTGGAGGATATAAGGAATCATTTCAAAATTTATTTTCCTGTCAAAAAGCAACAAGGCAAGAGTGCTAAAATCAACGAGCCTGCAATGGTTTGGTTTCTTCAGCACTCTCCATCATTTTTAGATTCGTGTTGTGTTGGGAAAGGAACCACCTGCATTGTTAAATATATTCGATGGAAGCATGGTCATACATGCCGGTAAACGTCCTGCACCAGGTGTACGATCACATTTTACTGACCAGTCACTTATCAGATTGTACTGTGTACGTACTGAAGAGATTAATGAAGCATGCTTATTACAAGTACCAGCAATGTGTGAATCTCTGCGCTCAAGAGGTAGTTTTGTACTCCTCCTTTGTGATCAAGGCGAAGTATTTTTATGGCATGGTTGTCGATCAAATGAAGGGACAAAAAAATCAGCTGAACATGCTGTTAAGATGCTGATTGAAAAGTAATTATTTTTTTAATTCGTGTATTTTTAAACTCTGTGAAGAAGAGCTGTATGTATGCCAAGGAGCATACAATCAATAGATTGTTATTTCCGAAGAAACATAACAATTGCAGAATTGTCAACTACACCCAGTGGGCAAAAACTTGTTCAAAGTCAGCAGTAAAGACGCTAGATGTCCGCAGTAAAGAGTTCTTGTGTCATTGCTGCCTTTACTTTTGAAGAAGTTTTTGCCCACTGGTATGGGGGTATGGGCTTGCTCAGGATGCAAAATTTTAATATGGAAGAAAATTGAGTTTTTCAATTGAGTTCTTTGAATATACTCCCGAAATAAGAGTAAATAATCACTGTGGAGGAGAGATTTTTGGGCGTAGTTTCAGGTTTCATAGCCTGAAGCTATGCTTAAAAGTCACTCCTCCACAGTGATTAATTGCACTTATTTCGACGCACTGTTAACAATATTGTTATTTTACACCCTACTATACATCTTTTATAATTTTATTTCATTATTTAGTCATCCAATAGAAGCATCAATTGGTGATAAAACAGAAATTGGCTACACAGAAGTCGAAGAAGGGGAAGAACCCGAGGTATTTTGGTTAGCCCTAGGTGGCCATGAAGACTATGGAAGTTTACTTGATGGTGAGTTGCACTTACTATTGTTCTTGTTTTTGTCGCTGTTTTAGTTATTGTCATGGTGTTGTTGTTATTGTTGTTGTCGCTGTTTTAGTTATTGTCATGGCGTTGTTGTTATTGTTGTTGTTGCTGTTTTAGTTGTTGCCATGGTGCTGTTGTTCTTGTTTTTGTCGCGGTTTTAGTTGTTGTGATGGTGTTGTTGTTATTGTTGTTGTAGTGACATTCATTTTGTTTTTATGACTTATATTTTTAAACGATTTATATCAAGTCTTGGTATCAAAAACTGCAACCATTAGTACAAATAAACCACTCACACCACAAGCAGAATGTTTGCGAGGGTATCTGGGGGAACGGAGTAGGGAGTCTATCTGTGGGTCAAAGTCAATGAGAAATTTACACTTGTCTTTCAATTACTAGATAAATCAGATGTATCAAAACTTTCGCCTCGCTTATTCCAATTGGAAAGTACTACTGGCGCCTTTATTGCACATGAAATCGCATGTCCAGCAAGAACGCCAGTTTTCAACTGTCCATTCCCTGTCCTCCAAGACGATATGTATAATGTGGAACAGCCAGGTGAGCCATGTTATATTCTCTTTTAAAGGCAAGATTGAAAATAGAAATCATCATCTACTGTGGTTGTATGCTCTTCGTGCACTGTATTATATGAACATGCGTCAGTAGTTGAAATAAGAGCAAATAATCACTGCGGAGGAGTGATTTTTGAGCGTTCACTTTTATTTCGACTACTTATGAATCCATGTGTATGAATGTATTTAGGTATTATCTAAAAAACCAAGCCTGAAAATAGTCAAAATCACCTGTGAGGGAGTGTTTTTGTGTATAGTTTTCAGCTAGGATATTACCTGCGGAGGAGTGTCTTTAGCACACCAAACAAAGTTTGGATAGGCTATTGCTATCACTTTGCGGCGGCGGCGGCGTCGTCCTTCCGCTTTTCTTAATAGACCAAGGGCTAACATTTTGAAATTCGGTACCAGCATTCGTGTTGATATTCTAGAAGGGCTTACCAAAAGTTTTTTGCTCCTGTTCGCTCGGTCCCGAGTTTTGAGCAAGGTACCGTTCCGAAGTTTGGTTATGGCATTGTAGGCAATATACCGCTGGCGAAATATCGGCGAAAAGGGATTTTTTCAAAAGTGGAGATTTTTTTTCGAGAATTTGAATTTTATGAGGTTTTGACCACATTCACCCAAATAACATGCTAAAACGATAAGAGAGAAGTGGAGACTTGGACATTTTTTAACATTTTAATTTTCTATGACTTTGACCATGAACCTTTTTTGGCAGACATTTTGTTGTATTTTGGGGAAGCTCTCTCCTCAATTTTTTGAAATAAAAAATGTAAAAAATTTTTTTTTAACACTTTCAGAATTGAAGTCTCCATTTTGATTTTGGGAAGCTTCCTTCTTCCTTTTTAATGACTTATGATTCAAATTAGCAATATAATGCCAATACACAATTAACAGAGGTAGAGTTTTTTAATAAAATAATAAATTGTACATTATTCCCAATTCAAATTAGAAATAATAATAACAATACACAATTCAACAGAGGAAGGTTTGTTAATAAAAGAATAAATTGTTTTAAATGAATATCTTCTGTTTCATTATTCTTTATTTCTTTTTAATTTTAATAACAGATGAGGACAACCACTTTTACATATTTTGTCTACTTATAGATTACGTTTTAAGTTAAGTATTAAATGCATTTTATCAGTGTTAAATGCATGGTCTCTATATACCTCTATACTACTATATATAATTTAACTTAATGATGGTGTTCCAATCGTTTATTTGACCTGAAACTTTATCAACTTAGTAAGGACATGAAATCCTAATGCGTAACATTTGGGTGTTTATCCTGAATATGAAATTTCACTACTCTCCTTCACAGTGACCTGACATAATTTTACCTTAAAAAAGGTGTTACAAATGTTTATTTGAACTGAAACTTTACCATCTTAATAAAAACGTATTATAGTATAGTTAGAGTATAGTTCTCAGTTTTATAGTAGAAAACCATATTCTAAAAACCCTCTTTCACAGGTAATATCCGCTAAAAGCTATACTCAAAAACGCTCCTCCACAGGTTATGTCTAGCAGTTATTTTCTGGCTTGCTAAATCCCTTTTCATCTTTTTTTTATACAGCAATCTTCTTAGTGGATACTTCTACTCATTTATATTTATGGTTTGGATGGTGGCCTGATGAAGCAGATACAGAAGCAACCATGTCACGTAGGAGAAGATGGGATGAAGAAAGAAGGAAAGCTATGGAAAGTACTGTAGCTTATGCTAACGGTAGGAACATAACCCAGTTGAAAACGTTGTTCTAGCGTCTTTACTGCCGACTTTGAACAAGTTTCTGCGGAATAAATATTTGTGGGTGAACCTCAAAATTCTAAAAAAAAAAATTAAAGGATTTAAAGAAACTAAATTTGACCAAATTCAACGAAAAATGAAACTGCAAAGAAGGGTGTTATGTCAACGAGCTTGCATTGGATTGGTTTATATGAGAAAAAGAAACCAATCCATTGCAAGATCATTGACTCAGCATTCTTCTTAGTAAATTTTTATTTATTATCTTATTTTTTATTCGTTTTAGAGGCTGGTCGTTCACTTCAAACCATGTACTGTGTTTATGCTGGACTTGAACCTGAATCTTTTATTGAGTTGTTTCCATACTGGGTTATTCAAGATGACATCACTGACCTACAGTTAGATGTAAGTACTTGGTGTTACTCAATGGTCGAAATAAGAGTAAATAATCACTGTGTAGGAGGGATTTTAAAGCATGGCTTCAGGCTTGTAGCCTGTAGCTAATGCTTTAAAATCCCTCATCCACAGTGATTATTTACTCTTATTTCGATCGCTGGTGCTCGCTGGAGCTTGCAACTTAATCCGTGTGTCTATTTATTGCAAAGGAGAGCCAATAGCATTGGAGATTGTTGCCTCTATAGGTATGCTATTTTTCTACTTTTATCTCAAAACTTCGCGAAGAGCCAATCTATTGCAAGATCGTTGACTCAGTACTCTTCTTTGTATATTTTATTTGTATATAGAAAATGTTTTTCTTGTGTTTTTTTAGGAAGGAATAGAAGAAAATAAACTACATAAGATTGTTGAAGAATTGGCTATATTTACAAAGTATGTATAATGCCGACACATGACGTCTAATCAACGTCAAAATGACGTCTGTTAGACGTCTCGTGCAGCACTTGATATATTATGTGTTCAGTGGTCGAAATAAAAGCAAATAATCACTACGAGGAGGGAACATATGCTTAAACGCCAATCCTCCTCAGTGATTATTTATTCTTATTTCAAGCGCTTATGTATCGCTCTAATAACATTTGATGTCTTATTGTTGTGTATATGAAATCTTACCTTGTCATGAAGTAAAATTGAACGACTTGCGCTATTCACTCACCATGATTTAGCTTAACATTCTCACATTTTCTCTTTTTTTGTAGGGAATTTTACAGTGTTGAAGAACTGAGAGCTAAACCTCCACCTCAAGGTGTAAATCCTACCGAACTTGAAAAATATCTATCACCAGAAGAATTCTTGGTAAGAATCCCATCTCAAAATTAAAATCTACTGAAGAGAATACTGAGTTAACGATCTTGCAATCGATTGTTTTCTTTGTAATGAAGAAACCAATCCATTGCAAGTAAGTTCGTTGACATAGTACCCTTCTGCGTAGTTGACCGGGGTATTTTGGAAAAACCACTCTCCACTATGGAACTTCTGAATTATGTTAATGTTCGAGAATGAAACCTGACACGGGTAAGAACATGGAGGTAAATAAAAAACGAAAATTAAAACAAAATTAGAAAAATCTGAAAATCAAGAGAAAGGGGCGTGTGACTCCACGACAATTGACAGAAAGAATCTACTTATCAATATAAGAATTTCCATATATGGCAATACACAATACAAATATGGAGTTTGACATCACTATATTTGGTAACACCACGTGCTCGTAATATCGTGGAAGTCTGCCGAACACGGCAATACACAGTCGCAAGCTTCGATATAACCTGTGGATGAGTGCTTTTGAATACAGTTTTCAGCTTTGCAGTACCTCCTCCACAGGTGATGTCAGACAGTTATTTTTGAGGCTTGGCAGTCTTTATACGCAGATATGCAGGGCTACATTCGTCTGAGGTCGCTTTCAACCAATAAAATGGCTTCATTTAGAATTGGTGCGAACGGATTGGGGGAAATTCGCTTTTACGCTGTTGATGATACTCTTTTTTTTTACATTTTAGGAAGTGTTTAAATTTCACAAAGAAACGTTTTACAAGTTACCAGGTTGGCAACAAACGAATTGGAAAAAGAAACTTGGCTTGTATTAATAGATGCATTTACCATATTAGCATTTGTACCAGAATTGTACATGCAAAAAATTCTGGAACATATAGTGATATAAAAAAAGAAAAAAACAGATTGTAGGTGTTAGAAATGCTTTTGTGATATTCCAATCCATCCGCTTCACAGTGGGTAGCGTGGCAGATTTTGAACAAGTTTTTCCCCGCAGGGTTATTCCATATCGAGCAGTCTGATACTGCTTACGAAAAGAGATAGGCTAAGATGTAGCTAATCACGATCGAAATTAGTATATCTCTTAGTTGAAAGTTTTATATTTACGGTGTCGAAATAAGGACTAATAATCACTGTGAATGAGTGATTTTTGAGTATATAAAGCCATGATCCATAGTGATTATTTGCTCTTATTTCAGGACTGTATTTGATAGTAAAATTTTATAATAACTTATTGTACTCCCTGCTCAATGGGCAACAACTTGATCAAAGTCTGCAGTAAAGCTGCTAGAATTCTAGCATCTTTACTGCAGACTTTGAACAAGTTTTTGCCCATTGGGTGTAGGCGTGGCATGGTCAAACGAGGTCATTGATTTTAATTCACCATTTCTTCTACTCTGTTTGACCATGATGTGCCCACTGGGCTTATTATTATTATTATTATTAATATTATATATATATATATATTGACACTACACTCTATCCACAAGTAAACTTTAAAACAGGGCGCTAATCTTCCGCGTGAGGTCAATGTTTAGCGCCCCATTCACATTTCACTTTTTATATAAATGGTGCACTAGATAGAACATTTTCAAATCTTTGAAGCAGTTTAACGTTTCTTCCAGTGGGGTATTTGTTATTCTCCAGTCGGCATAAACTTGTTCAAAGTCCACATTAAAGACGCTAGAACAACATTGAAAACGTTATTCTAGCGTCTTTACTGCGGACTTTGAGCAAGTCTTGGCAAACTGGACACAGAAAGCACAGAAATTCGTAGATTTCATATACAATGAATGTATCTCCCTCGCGAAGGATATTAGGAAGAATTTTCAAATAACGAAGCGGAAGTGGTACCCATTCTTCAGTTTGACAAATATTATTCGCGAAAACAAAACTGCGTTGCATTATTTATTATTACTGAATGAATGCATTAATGTATTTTTTGATCTCCATCGTGGAGCTTCTTCATTTGTTTAAGACTGGAGAGAATGTAAATTTTTATGTCTCTGTCATAAATTAATGTGTAGAAGGCCTAGGAAGGAGGTTGCGTATTTTTTAATTTTCATCGTTTAACCAAATTATAGAATTATTATAGAAGCATTTTTTAAGTCATTCTCGTTTCCAAATCCCTTTTAATGTTTGTAATATTTACAAATAAAAAATTACCTGGGAACGAGATGTTTAGAACTAAATTTTGTTTAGTTTTGTATTTATTTTTTGATTTGTATTTTTAATGTGACAGGACCGAAATAAGCGTATATAGCACCTGTGAGGAAGAGCCAAATATCTTTTATTTCAATTTTGTTGGTGATGACCCTCCATCGCAAAAACTTACGGTTATTTTGTACACTACAAATTTGAGTATATTTGCCGGACATTACCTGTGGAGGAGCGTTTTTTGAGTATAGTGTTCAGCTTTTAGGCTGAACACTATACTAAAAACAACACTCCTCCATAGGTGATGTCCAGCAGTTATGTCCAAGTTTTCCTTACCCAGAGGGAACTCGACGATTATCAATGTTGAATAGATTGGACGTTGGTAGAACGTTGCGTACCGGCGGGGTATTGTGTGATTTGCAAAAACGTCTGGAGAACGATATTTAAATAAAATAACGAAAAATTACTTTTCTACCTATTATGTATATATATATATATTCGATACCTTGTTGAAAAATTAATCCTAAATATAACTGCCGGAGATCACCTGCGGAGGGGTGTTTTTGTGTATAGTGTCCAGCTTAAAAGCTGAACACTATACTAAAAAAACACTCCTCCACGGATGAATCTAGCAGTTATATTTAGGCTTGAAAAATAAACAGTCAATAAAATATATTCCGACTTTTCCTTTTCACATTTAAACTTAGACCACTCTCCTTCGCAGAGCATTGCACAATCAATGTCAATGACGTTAAAAAATGGATATCAAATTTGAAATAAGCGTCATCAAATTTGATTATATACCAGTTTCCATCAACAACCAAGCACTTTTTGGCCCAAAAACTTTGAAAAATAAATAACAAATTTGGAATCAGCAACATCAAATTTAGTTACACAAATTTTCACGGTCAATAATTCTACGGTCAGAGACCCACAAGTTAGGCCAAATAATATTTTGAATTGGAAATTGAAAAAAGTTTAGTAAGTTTGCGTTATTCACAAAATTCAGTCGCTATAAATGCATGACACAACGTGAAAGCCTAGCCGTATTTCTCCGTATTCGGAAGACTTTCGCGTTTTCACACAGTCCGAATACGGAGAAATATGGGACCTTGTTCGGTAGGCTTTCACGCTGTGTTAGACACCATAGTGTAGTGGTTAACACGTTCCAACGTAATCGGAGCGACCCAGGCTCAATTTCCGGAGAAGGTTCCATGGTTGACTCAACCTTCCATACATATGTGGTTGGTAAAATGAGTACCAGCATGCTGAGGTAATAGGTCTCCTTGATCTGAGAAAGGAGTGGTGCCCTTCCCTACCAAACTCGTTCCCAGCGCTTCTTGTCACTTTGATTCAAAGAGACAAGAAGCCCTGGGAACGAGTTTGTTTTCCTACCTTAGTGGTAGAAGCCAGCTGAATTTAAACAACTTTTTGCCCACTGGTAATTTGACAACCTCGTTCCCAGGGCTTCTTGCCTTTTTGAAACACGGAAGAGCAGCTCTTCCGTGTTTAGAAAAGGCAA
>JAULBZ010006351.1:0-12465 GCA_032360805.1 Neoturris breviconis
CTCCACTAATATTCATTCTTATGGAGTCAAATCTTCAGAATATGTTAGTAACAATATGAACTTTCATCTAGACTAGAGAAGGCAAAATTTGAAAAAAACATCTCAGGGTGATTTTGTACCTATAAGATTCAACTTTGCGCTTTTATGGTTTAAAGTAGAAATGGTTAGGCAGTTAATATTGGTACAGTAGGTGGTTATAGAGGGAACTTTAAGGGTAGTTATAGAGAGAGTTTTAAGTTTATTTTCATTCCCTTAGGTAGGCCGGTTGTTTATTATTTAAAATAGACGGTTACAGTTGGTTAGAAATGTCTTTATTGGGGATTTGTCCTTAAAATGGTCCCAGCAACCATTAATAAAATATTTTAATAAATATATTCTAAATGTTGGACCTATATTTTCAACAATTAGAAAAAATATTAAAACTTTAAATATACTGACTATTTGGGGTACAGGACTAGCAACAAGGACCTGAAACGTACGCTGCAACGCCTAAGCAACGGTTGCCATAGTAACTAGCAAATACTGATTTTAGATACTATAGTATTTTCTGTTGCATAAATATTCACCCAAGACACACCAATTCCGACCATAGGTCGATACCCAACCGGAAACCTGGGAACGAGGTTGTATATTACCCACAGATGCCGATGCACATATATATATAATGGATACGCATGCGCTAACTAATACCGTTGAAAGCGGTAGCTACTTATGCTAGATTATCTCTGAGGGGATTAAGACGGATTTCCACGAATTCTACATCGCTTTTAACCAATATAATGGCTTCATTTAGAATTCGCGCGAAATGAATTCGCCTAGTAGAAATCCGCCTTTATGTCTGAGCGAAAAATTGTTCTACTATTTGACATTTTCAAATATTTTTAACCCTTTATTAGTATAGTGTGGACCCCCTGAATTTTTGAATTTTGATGTGAAAGTAACATGTGAAAGTAACATAACAAAAATTATTATTTAGGACGTTATTTTCTTACATATTTTAAAAATCTGCATAATACTTTTGTGACTTTTTTCCCCCTGAATCTTCTAATACATTCCCCTGGATTAACATATTCTCGGGGGTACCCCACCATACTAACGAAGGGTTAACGACCCTATGATTTGTGCTGAATCATGTCAACAAGCCTTTGACTAATTTCTCCATTGCAAATAAACCAAATTACAAGATCGACGACTTAGCGCTCTTGACTGTATACGCCTTTATCAAAGGTTCCCGCATCAAAAAACGAAAACAAAAATCTGTTCGATGGAACAATGTAATACAAAAGTATAAAGAAAATAAATCTTTTCCAAAGATTTTCTTGCTAGTTTCGAAAGAAAATGCAAAAAACCTAAACTTTAGGAAAATATATGTCTATATTGGAAAAAAGGAGAGTAAAGTTTAGTTTTTTTAGCATTTTCTTTCAAAACGAACAAGACAGTCTTTAGAAAATATATCGTTCCTTTATACTTTTGTATTAAGCTGTATTGTTACATCGAACAGATTCGGTCGAATGATTAGTCAGCATTTTTATATTGGATTATTCTACCATAGATCTATGATTCTACTGACCAGAAATTCTTAAACATGCGGGCACACATTTGTTCCATAAACATGGGGCCGCAACTTTGCAAGAACAACAAGCGGTAAAACGTGCGGGCGCACATTATTATGTGCGCTCGCATATTTGAAACGTGTGTCCGCATGTTTGTGACAAAACAGTCCGTAAATAATCGATAATAATCGATATGGTATCATCATCATCATCATCAAGACAATATCTTTATTAGTTAGAGCATCTTCAACAGTTGATTCAAATTCAGCATGCATAGAGTGAATATGAACTTTTTGCCAACATTTCTTTCATAAAATGAATCCGCATTTTTTAACTATACGCCACTTTCATACAGTATAACCGTAAACTACAGGCAGAAACGCGTCTGATCGCTAACAAAGTTTTTTTTACAAAACTAATATTTATCTAGTTTAAGACTTATTTGACGTCAAAGTTTTGTCTGACGTCAGTTGTAAATTTTCAAATAGCTCATCTGGGAAGGTCTGATTGGCACGTTTTCAGTTATCTATCCCCATATCACAAACTCAACCTGTGGCAGGAACGCTGCACATTTCTGTTGAATTCTCAATTCAAAAAGGGAGAAACTAATAGGGCACGAAAACCAATATAGGGCGTAAAAAAGGCCACCGGGCCTTGTAGCATAATGGTTACCACACTCTGTTCGAGAGGTTTAGGTTCGGCTGCAGATGACATTGAGAAATCGGGATAAAATGTATAATATCAGAATGAGACAGGCGATGCCTTGAAAATTCTTCCACTCCGTCCAAGAGTGTCAGAGCGCCCATCTACGCCCGTCCGTCGATTCATGTATCGTGGTGGTGGACGACTTTCACGAATGACCACCATCAACCTTCAGTGCAAAGAATAAATGCTTTCAGAGCTTCTGTCTTTGCAGAAGCTCACGCTTCAGTGAAAACAAACAAAAAATATTTTTCGCGCAATAGAAGGTTGATTTTCATTAGAGGGAAAATTTCGTGCGAAAGAAAACAAAAGACATTACGGTAGCAATTGACATCACACGATTTATAGCATTCGCGCGAAATTTTCCGCATATTGGAAATCAAACATGAAGAAAAAAACCTGAAGGAGGAAATAGATTTCCGCTATTATAAATTTAAATTTTCATTTGGTACTAATTCATTACAACCTCGTTCCCAGCTCTTCCGTGTTTCAAAAAGGCAAGAAGCCCTGGGAACGAGGTTGAACTCATTAAGGAGTGTGAGTCTTGATCATAATTGTAGTGTAAAGAAATATATTTGAAAACTGGCCTTATTCATAGGCCTAGTGCAGATACGAATAACAAAGTGCACAAGCATAAACAAAAGCCTAAACAGCAGAAAATTAAACAACTACCAAATTTTCTTGAAACGGGAGGGGACTCATCAGGACGAAACTTTATGTTTGCCAGAATGAGGGGATTACAGAGTTGCGTGTTGGGGAGTTTAGGTGTTGCGGGTATCGGAGTTGGAGAATTTGCCGAGAGCCGAAACTTTATTACAAGTATACTTCATGTAACTTATTAGGGTTTTAGCCTGGATTTGTAAATTAGAAAGAAACGCAGTTTTGCTATGTATTGTCATGTATCCTATTAGGCAAAAGCTTGTTCAAAGTTCGCAGTAAAGACGCTAAAAAATCATCGTTCGACGTTGTTCTAGCGTCTTTACTGCCGACTTCCAGCACACTTTTGCCCACTTAGATACATGTCATTGTGCAAAGTTGCTTTCTTTTAAACAGCTCAAATTCTTCAGGTCCTCAAAATCTAAATTTCTGCTAGATACAGGAACACGGTAGCTAATAGTGGTACAGGGTAATCTCGTTCCCAGGGCTACTTTCCACCTATTAAAGAAGGATACAACATTCCACTTTTTGAAAGAAGAACACATCCTTCTTCCAAAAAGTGAAAAGTAGCCTTGGAAACGGAGTTGGATACAGGATTTACGCAAGCTCGTTCCAACACCTTCTCAGTTCAAGAAAAATAAATTGAAGAGGTGCTTGGGACTAGCTTGAGGGTTTACGAACAGTCAAATTTTAGGATATGGTAAGTATATTTTATATTTTAAGATTTTTGAAGAACGTTGGGTTGTCGAGATCACTTTCACAACGGCATAATCGAACAAATTTAAAAACTTCATCGTCGAATTCTTTTCGGGTAAGATCTTTGCCGAACAAGTTGACGGTATCTAAGCGAGATTTCTTTTCAGGAGAAACGTCCTTGAGCTGATCACGCTCATAGCAATCTTCTTCTCGTTTTCGTTTTCGTGGGTTTACGGCACCAACATTTAATTCAACGAATTCCAAGCGAGGTTTCTTTTCAAGAGGTAACACATTGTTTCGTTTGATTTTAATAATCCTAAAGATAAAACAATAATGATTGTTAGATCGAGCTTCTTCTATGCAGTTTCATTCCTTTAAATCTACAAAATAGAGTACTGAGTCAATGATCTTGCAATGGATTGGTTTCTTCGTACCGAATAAACCAATCCATAGCAAGCTCATTGACATATTGCCCTTCCGTGCAGCAGTTTCATTTATTTGGTCCACTTTACTATCTTTAAATCTAGGACGGGCCCTACACAGTTTACCTGGTGAAGACCACCTGACGATAGCACGTAACGTAGTCATTCACCTGATACATTGGATTAGTAGAAGAATAACACACAAGAAGAACTTACTTTATTTTCTTTTTCTTCGGGTTTAGTGAAGACATAATAACACAACACTACTGATAACAACTTCTAATACAACAAACTAACTTCTCAACGAGGTAACACAAGAGTCTAAAAAAGATAGAGAAAATTTATAAACATCAGCTTCTAGAGGCACAAGTAGCTATATATACTTAGTAGTGTAAGGTGATATTTTACAGTGAGCACGAGTAAAAACACCAAATGTAAAAGACTGCCAGAAAGGAAAAAGATATCAACTTTGTAACCACTAATTCAACAAAACTACAGGGCAATCAATGGACAAACGCACTCTTTAGAAAAAGATAATTCTTCTCTTTTCTTTAAAGGTCTTAAAGTTACTATTAGAAGAGTGATAACAACTGATGACCAAGGAAAAGCAAACTAATCTCTACATTCTCGTAAATAAAAACAACAAAACCACTTACCTATGCTCGTAATTTAACAAATTGACAAAGACATCATTTGTAACTTACCTTTTATAAGAATTTAATTTGACGTCAGATATGAAACAGTCCACGTGACGCATTGTGTTTGTTTAATTCATTTTCGTCCATTTATGCCCTTCATTTCTCCATTCTTTCGTTCAAACACATACCCAAGGACCACATACTTGGTGGTTTTTCTTTAGTTTTCAATCTAGGGCCTACCTAAGGGGTATAATTTTTCCCGGGTAGAAATCTTCGCGAATTTTTAGCGATTTTGCGGAATTAAATACCCTCGAAAAATCTTAAATTGCTCATTCGCTAACTTAAATACCCGCGAAATGCAATTTTTTTTCACTCGCAAAAATAAATACCCGATAAAATTTCTACCTCTAACAGTGCCGCATATGCTCTTATTAGCGCTGGTCAATAATCGGGCAATAATGTATTCATCCACAAAGTGCCCCGGCTCCGCCCCCTCCCTAGTAGTAATAGGGTTAATTCTATTCTTAAAGTTACATTATCACTTCGTCAGGCTATATTAAAGCAGGGTCTTCCCAGTGGGCAAAAACCAGTTTTAGCGTCTTTACTGCGTACCTATTGAGCACATGACGTCGCGACGTCATTTCAACGTTGTTTCAACATTGATCCGACATCAGGGCATGATCTGTAATAATGCTCTTTTCAGCGATGCTTATTTATAGTTATCAGTAAATGAATGAATGAACTCCTCCACACTTCTTTTCAGTTGACATTCTCACATTTTTCGATTTATAATTTATATTCATGTATTCATTCCCCACCAAATCGTGTGAGCAACATATATAATCGTGTTAGTAAGGACTTCCCATTGTAAAACCATGTGTAAAATGTTTACAAACAAAGAATGACATATTGCTTGAGTAGGTTTTAAAAATTTATAAGAAATCCTATTTTAACATAAAAGTGTAATTGTGTACCTAATATCTGACAAGCCTTTGATGAGTTTGTATGAATGTTTATTCAAATTGGTCAAGTATATTATTCGGTGCACTTCAGTGAACTACACCATTTTATTTTTTATACACATTCATGTTCAGATCTTGAGAAGAGGCAGGATTCGAGGATTCAAGATGAGAGGTAAAAACTTTATTTCAAATTTTTATTTTGTTCTAGTAAACCAGTAAACCGAGTGAGAAAAAGCTTCACAGCGTGAAAGACTACCAAATACGGACCCATATAACTCCGTATTCTATATACGACAATACACAATCTGAATACGGAGTTATACAGGTCCGTATTTGGTAGTCTTTCACGCTGTGCTTGTTCAACCTATGCAGTAAAGACGCTAGTACAACGTGGAAAACGTTTCTAGTGTCTTTACTGTGGATTTTGAACAAGTTTTTGCCCACTGGGACAGCGTTTGTAAGATTTTGTAAGAAAGCTTAACATAAGTCATAGTCACAAGTTCCCAATGGACACACGACGTCAGATCAACGTCAAAACAACGTTTAAATGACATCAAAACGTCGTTATGACGTTATTTAACTTTGATCCGACGTAGTATGTATGCATTATATCTTTAGAATACATCCAGTAGGCACACGACTTCGGTTCAACGTCGAAACAACGTTGAAACGACGTCGTGATGTTGCTTCGACATTGTTTTAACATTGATCCTACGCCGTTTTCCTGCAAAGCACATGTTACTAATCCACGATTCAAATTGATTAATCAATTCCTAAAGAACAATCCAGTCAATATCAATATCTCAGCGAGCAATAACGACGTTGTCTTTTCTGCGGACTTTAAGCAAGTTTTTGCTCACTGGAATATTTGACTTTACACTCCTCCCTTTGCAAAAACTATTAGCATATTAATACCGTAAATGACCGAGTGGGCCCCCGGGGGCTTATTTAACAAAACATGTTTTTGGAAGTGGGGGCTTATTAATTCAAGCAGTAAATAGGCAAACAAAAAATATTTTCTTTGGCTTTTTAAAGATATTTCTTCCATGAAAAAGACACTTATTCCGAGGTTATGTCTATATCATCATCTCCATCATTATCTACGACCATTATTTTCAATGTGACGAAATCAGAAACAATGTAATACGATCTAGTTACGCGAAACCGATGTTTTTCACATTCCTACTACCCTCTGGAACCTAAAACATCACTTTAATATAAAATCGAATATTCGATCATAATCAGTTTTAAGGGAGGGGCTAATTTGGAAGGGAGGGGGGAGGGGCTTACTTGGTCATTTACGGTATTTAATATTTCTTTAATACAAAGTTTACACGACCCACGAAGTAAAATCACTTTCACTAAACGCTTTTCTGACATTGTTTGACCAATGATACATTGTTCAGAATAAGAACAAATAATCACTGTGGAGGAGTGGTTTTTGAACGTAGTTCTTAGAATTCCTTCCTACAAAGTAGTTATTTTATATTCTTGCAATTCTATTTAGATCATAGAAGTTCATATTCACGAACAAAGAAAAAAGATACACGACCGGTGTATGTTATTCAATTACCGGATTACGTTATCCGAGATAATGCGGACGTTAGATTCATAATCAAGAATACCGACAGCAATCAAGTTCGTCATCCACGCCAAGAGTCACGCCCTAAGATATTTAACGCTGATTATCTTCAACGCCCAAGGAAAATTGAAAATTCAGATCGTCCACGTCCCAGAAAAATTGAAGAAGTTGAACCTCCACAACAAAAAATTGTTTATCTTCCAAAAAATTTAATTCCTCTTCGAAAAAAGAAATTTCCAGCTACAACAAAGAGTTGGCACCATGACTATGTAACACGAAAAAGTTATGATAATTTACCACACCCATCACATCGCGCGCTATCTACACAGACCAAATCATATCATCCCGACACGCAAGATTCTACCCATCGAAGAAACTACACCTTTTTTCAAAATCAAATAGAATCAGCAAGTAATCACGAAGAAAGTATTCACCAGCAAGATTATCAAGATCATCAATCAGATCCATCGGTATCCAAAATCAACTATTCCGAGGAAATGAAATTTAATAAATCAATCCCCGAGAACAGTATAAATACCGACTACTATGGTACATTATCGTTCCAGAATAAAACAAGGGAGCAGATAAATTTACAACATTATGATTCGTTGGATACAATCAGCAAGAGCAATGAAAGGGAATATAGTAAGAAGTATAGTGATGGCAGTAAGGGTCACGTTATAGAAGAAATCTATGAGCAACCGAACCTAAATAAATATAAAAAATCGTCTTCTGACAGCAGTTCGTTAACATCAGTTACCAATGAAGAGTTTGTCAATAATGGTTACTCGAAAGATGGAATGCTAACGGATAGAACATACGTCTCAAAAGAGCATAAAGCTACCCTGAGTCACGTGATAACTAACATGGTAACTGACAAGAATAGAGAGAAGAAAGATCTCTATGCTATAGTTGATAAATTTGATAAAAACAGTACGAAAACTTCAGAAATAACTGATCACACTGATCATAAGGATAATAACAAAGAACCTATTGATAAAAAGCAAAAGTTACAAAAGGATGACAATAATGTAGCCAAAACAAACGGAGAGGTGATGCGTATGTCCGAAAAAAACGATAAAACAGGGAAAAGTGATGCGTTGGTATCTACAACCGAATTTAAACAAAATATAACAGTTAATAATATACATCAAAGTGAGAAAAAGAACTTGGAGCATATACAAAGCAAATTCGGAAAAAGTAAATCAGATGATACACAAAGAGAATCTTCAGTTCATAATCAGAAAAAGGGCTCGGAAAAATCACCAAGCAAACTTGGGCAGAATAAATCAGATATTACACAAGGAGAATCTAAGGTACAGAATCAGGAAAACGACTCAGGGAAAGAAAATGAAAAAACGGATAAAATAACAAAACCTACTCTGCGTTCAAGGAGTGTATCTTTTGCTGCATATTCCGCGAATGAAACAGATGAAAGCGAGACTGATAACGAACAAGATGCAAAGATGACTAAAATCCAATCGGAATCCAAATCAAAAAACCCAAATAATAAAACCAACTTAAAAAATAATCGAGCTAATCGAAGTGTTGGAGATAATGGAAATGATGCAGATGATGGGAGTGATGAAGAGGATGAAAGTGACGATAGTACTGTTCCCGAAGGTATATCAATGCTATTTTAAAGGCGGTCGTTTTAATTGGTCTGCTTCTTGACGAATACAGTTACAGCGTTAAACACTGCTGAATACGGACCCGTACCCGGACTGTGTACGGAGCTATACGGGTTTGTATTTAGCAGTCTTCCACGCTGTGGGTTACTTTGTATATGGAAGTGTATCATCCTGTGCTCACTTTATTCAATCAGACGGTCAAAACCTTTCGTCTCTCTACCTTCTTTCTCTTTTAGTTTATTTTTTATAAACCATAATAAGCTAGCTAGCCTAATACTGCAAGCTTAGTTAGCCTAGTTAGAACAGTTCTATAGAAAACCAATCCAAAACCAATAAACGGAATGGATCTGAATTGCTTTACCCAGTGGGCAAAAACATGTTCAAAGTCTGAAGTAAAGAGCCTAGAGTAACATCTTTGACGTTGTTCTACCGTATTTACTGTTGACTTTAAGTGTGTGTTTGCCCACTGGGTATACGTTTGTAAGATAATATTCTGCCTAGCTGGCAAAAACCTGTTCAAAGTCAGCAAAATAACGTTTGTTGTTAATTGTTCTAACGTTATCCTGCTGACTTTGAGCAGGTTTTTGCCGGCTGGGTGTCTGTGTAATTTTGGGGCTTGTAACATAGAGCGGTATATATGAAGTTCACGTCCTGCATCCAATATAGAAACGACCGACCGAAAAACGCGTATTTCTTATTATAAGAACAACCTTTCTAAGAACAATAGTCTGAAATTTTCCTAAAAGTTAAAACATGCTAAGAACAATTCAGGCTGAAATTCTTAAAATGTTTAGGAATAACGATAAATAATATGTATGATTCTTATATTGGTTGGTGCGGTTTCGATCGAGACAAATGAGACTCACAGTTTTCAGTTGTGTCTTGTCCAATACAGATATTTTAAGTTTTCTAGAACATCTGAGGTTCAAATCGAAAAAAGTATTCACAACGAGATTGACGAGAATTTGACGAGTTCTTGTATAAAAAAGCGTGTATCGAAGGAACAAATCCATGGCAAGCTTATTGACATAACACTCTTCTGTGCAGTGTCGTTTTTTATTAAATTTGGCGAAATTTAGCTTCTTTAAGCCGATTAAAATAGTTGCACCCTAAACGAGCTTGCATACGAAGAAACCAGGGTGCAACTTACTTAGGGTGAAACTCATTTAGGGGTTCATGTAAAGGCTCACAAAGTAGTATTTAATTAAGGGACAATCTCCAAAACTCGTTATCAGAAGAAGGAGTGCTGAATCCATGATCTCGCAATTGATTGATTTCTTCGTCCCGAAGACACCAATCAATTGCAAGTTCATTAACTTAACACTCTTCATCATAGATTAATTTTTCTCAAAATTATTGAATTTTACTTTTAAATTTGATAAGATATCTGATTTTAGTAACGAATTTTGGAGATGACTCCTCAAATTAAGGTGGTAGTCTACTGTTAAAAGGGATTGTCCTACTTTTTCACCAGATATTTTAAAAATATTTTAAAAGTTTGAACCATCTTAAGATAATGTCAAAAAATTTTTTTTTTAAAAATTATAATTTCATTATTAAGAGTGCATGACCCATAGCAACGGAGTCCAAAAGATATTCTTGGCAAAGATTCCCCATAGCAACCATGCTTATTTTCCCCCCAAAATTTGCCAAATGTACCAGCTACACTAGTTTTGTGCAATGTATGGAGTATTTTCAAAAAAAAATTGTTTCGTTGCCATGGTAACCTGAAAAAACTGTTTTTTAATGTTACCATGGCAACAAAACCATTTTTTTCGAAAATACTCCATACATCCACCATACATTTTTTTTTCGGGAATTCTTTTTTTTTCTTTTTCTTTTTGCTTGAAACACATGCTGACCAATTATTGAGACCAAAAATAAAATTCACTGTAATTTCTTTTTTGCGCCATCTGTTTTTCCTTGATGATGGTTGTCCTAACGCCGTTAATTGTGTTGACGTCGTTAAGTCAAACTTATACATCAATAAGAAATTTCTATAGAATTGAAATAATTTTAAGATTCATACTGTGAGGAATTCAAAGTACTTCCGTTGTGGTTTTTAAATAACTATTAAAAGAATGGCTTGCTACGGCTAGAAATTTTAGGAAATTTCCTCAATTTTTTCTAGGATGTTTTGTAAATAATAATATAATGAAACGTGGGATAGTTTACCCGTAGCAACCAATATCAAACATAACATAATTTTTCTACAAACAACAGTTCTCTTACTTAAAATTACAACGTCGGTATATATATTTAAGCAGGACATTTTCAGGAATAAACTCTATGGAGAAGAGAGTTATTCTACGTAGTTAACAATAAACTTATTTGTTATGAGAAAGTGTTACAAATTTCAAAAAAAAAAAAGAATTGTAATAAATGAAAAAGTATTTTTGTATTATAAATAATTTCAATATTGTAAATTCTGATTACTCAAAATTAAGAGATCCGCGAGATCTGCTGAAAAATTTCAACATTGTTCAACTTCTTTTTGAAGTCGGGCAGCACAAAGTTTTTGCCATCGGAGTCTCGATTTTTTCGCAGATGCGCATGTTGGGAAGTAATTCCGCTTGGAATTTTCCGCTCGTGCAGAAAAAAACTCCGAATGGAAAACGGCCTTAACGATAACTTAAGAACATTTTTATTTTTAAAAACCGTAAGACAATTACAATGTTATTAGTTCGTAACGATTATTATAATTGCTGTTGCCTTTCTCAGAGGTAATTACAGTTAACGTTTATCCTTTATATATTTATGTAATTATATTCTACACATGTTTTAAATAAAAAGCAATATATATTGTATCCAGAAGGAAACCACAACTATATCCATCAAGAAGAGGTATGGCCGTAGGGATGGAAAGAGTCTAGTACCCCTAGCACTAGGGTTTATTGATTCGTCAAAATTCTAGGGTTTACTGACCGACTAGCCCTAATACCAAGGTAATGCGGTAATGTTTCACATAATTTTCTATTTAAACTGGAAACCGTTTTTGTATCATTTCGAGACATCGTTCTATAAAAAGGAGCATTACAACATCTGGTCAGTTTAGTTTCCAGACTTTTATTATTTTGCTTTATTAACCACCTAGGAATAAGCCTAACCCTACCATATCTCTTGGGGTTTTTTACGGCGAGTCAGCAAACCCTACTATTAGTGGTTATAACTAATGCCTAGTATTAGGGCTAAGCGGTAACCACTAGCATTAGGGCTAACCAGTAACCCCTAGTATTAAGGCTAGTCAGTAACCCGAGTATTAGGGCTAATCAATAAACCTAAGTGTTAGAGCTACTAGGCTCCCGATCGATGATAGATAGCTACACCCCTGCACACTCACTTCCTCTTGATGTAAATTCTTTTAATTTCCTTGTGGATTTATACTTACAACATTTCAAAACTATCTTTAAAACATAATTACATAAATATATTGAAGATATTTGTGAAATATATTCCTATAATTACATCACGTAGCAACTTAATTAACAACAAAGTCATTAAATTAAATTACTTATGGGGAATGAAACAGCAATTATATTAATCATTAGAGACTAATTCAAGTAGTAATTATTATATGTTTTTTTTAATATCAAAGCTTTATCGTAAGAAGATCTAGAATCCG
>JAULBZ010006352.1:0-12464 GCA_032360805.1 Neoturris breviconis
CATAACAAAAATACGCGCGTATTTTTCCATCGTATTTTAGCATGTAGGTCCCTTTTCCCAGAGCGTGCTACATATTTTAACTTGTAATATATTTATGTTGTGTTGTGGGACTATTAATAATAAGTGCATTAAACATAATGCAGTTTAATAAAGACATGGTTTCTATTAGCAGTGAACTTGTGACATCTAACAAATACATAAGATCTAATTAAAAGGTGGTTCTCATATTCTGTTGGTAAAATTAAAAATAAAGATCATAAATATAACAATGCAACAGAAGAATACTTTTCCTTAAATTAATTTTATTATAACTAAGAAAATGTTTTTTTACTACTTTCTAATAAAATGCTTGTGTAACTACTATACTTTAATGCGGAAATAGTAAATCTAACAGCTGGAAACGTTTTAAAAAAACGTTAAAAAAGTATCACTTATCATCATGTGGTTATCATGTGGTCAAAGTTTACTAGTAATTCAGGGTAAAACGAGCCACTTAAGGAAACATCAGTCTTGGTAAATTAATATTAATAGTTTTACTTAAAACTACACATATGATAGTTTTTACTGCCCTGTTAGAGTTATATTAAATCCATTTTATATATATATGATTGTTTCTACTAGCTAATGATATTAAAACGGAAAAGATAAATCAAAGGTACGGTATTGAAAGTAGTCCATCAAACTAAGTGAAAATTAAACCTAAGCACATAAATATAATTTGCATTCACACAATATATGTTAGTGTTTGAACTAATGTATTTACTAAAGAGCCATTGGCCGGCTTAATTTCGAGTTTTTCTACAACATTTCAAGTTTTCTTTATCTTTCTAGTTTGACTCGATGTAACAAACGCGTGATTATATTTCAACGTTTCTATGCTTTGATAATCGATTTCACGAAAACAAATATTGGACAAGAAGCAATGGTCAATTCTAACCTTTTTGTTTGGAACAGAATTATTGTTTTGAGTTACTCTGTTATCGTTTATGATGTTTGTTCAGGATGAAATTCAGAAACACATCTGTGCAAGTGTTTTTGTCAGGTTGTTCATAATGTCGAAGATACAGACAGATAAAGAAGATCCTATTAAAGTGAACCCACTGGAGCGCTTGTGGTTACAGAAACTTTTGAGTACTCTTAATTAAAATAAAGCGAATGGCTTCTGCAATATATAACTTCTGTGAACAGTTGTCAAGTGGAGATCAATTTATGGTGAAATTACTTGTACAAATAGCAGCTCTAAGTTCTCAGTTAAACTGATACTGGTGGAAGAATCACATTTTTCGATTGTTTAAATGTTAGAAAGACAAAACTACACACAAACTAAGCAGAAACTACTCCTTGTATTTTATATAGCTATGCATTTGTTCCAAAAGATATTACATTCAACATGAATTATTTTGGTCATCAACATGCTATTGGTTTTCATCGTGACAAACCAACTTAATGAGTTACTGGATACAATGACAATATGTTCGTTCACTAGGCAGTTGAGAGCTAGCTAGCTAACCTGAACAAATTTAATGACATAAGACGAAACTTCATTTTGTTACCTTCGTTACCAAAGCGAAAAATTCAGAGAACATAAAAACTACCGACTGGCAGCTATTTGTGTAGCCACATATCCGCTAAAATATTATTTTGGCTATGAGGTTGTTGTTTTCATCAAGAATCTACTGTACACTGTTTATTTTTTGTAAGAACTATTTTTAAAAGAATCATCAGGCTTAGAATCCTCCAAAAAATAAAAATTTTCTAACAATCATGCTGAACTCCACTTTTCATAAAAACACAAAAAATTTATAACTAGTTATGTTTTCATTTCACATTTTTAAAACATGTTCTCAAAATAACGATTTATACTTAATCTATCTGCTTTTACTAGCCTCTACATATTTTTTGGTTTACTGATTAATTGCTTTTGGACCCCCACAATAAGGTGCCGATCCCTAGACATTCACATAGGTCTCTGGGTAAACAACCCCGCTCATACGCCGGACATGTACCAAAGGGGGGGGGGGGATTTATGACTTTATCAAGTTAGAATATTCCTCCCCTACAAAAGTCCGGGGTAAATCAATAGTTTTTTTTGGATCACCGAACACCCACGAGGGATTGGCACCGTTCCTATACCACAGATTTAAGTTAATATTGCTCTGCTTTATACTAACTTTTAGATCAAGGCATTCCAAAGAAATATAAATATTTTTGTCTGCAAAACGTCGATAAGTAGCTAGCCATAATTTATCGTAGTATGTTTTTTCAAAACAGTTACTTTCGCCACTATTACATCACAAACGTACACATACGATCAAAAACGAAAAAGGTTCACACGAGATAAATTTAAGTTCATAAATTATTCATGTTCAACAGCTTCTTCTTTGTGTAAATAAAAGTTTGCCTGCAATTCTAAAAAATTCATGTAAAATAAAAGTGAGTTTCCCTAACCTAGTTTCGCTAAGATATGAGGCATATTTGTTTTGATTTTGCATTGTATATGTATATGGTTCTTTAAGATGGCAAAGATTCAGTTTGAATAAATAATTGGAAACACTTTTACAAGGTAAAATTATGCCAGGTTACCGCGGAGGAGAGTTGTAAAATATATACTCCATAGCTCAATGAAACTTTATAAAATATATCATCATTGTGAATTGGATACACATATTATACACCATAGCAAATTATGAAATAGTACATGTTCCTTTAAACAAGATATTCTATTATTAAAAAATATCCCCCTCGTTGAATTGTGTATTGTCATTATATTTCTAATTTAAATGTCAATGTTTTATGGCCCTAAAGAAGAAAGCTTACCAAAATCCAAATGGAGATTCTTGAATGGTTAAAAATTATTTTTTATATTCTTTATTATCTCAAAAAATTGAGGAAACTTAATTTAAAAAAAAATCCAAATGTAATTCTGGTCAAATCCTTATAAACAGTGAAATAAATTTAATACATCTCTAAGTCAACAAAAGTCTTAAATTGAACATTTTGGTGAATGTGGTCCAAGTCTCATAGAAATCAAGAATATTAATAAAATTTTCCAAGCCAAATCCTTATAAACAGAATTCAAAAATCATAAATTGAGAACATTTTGTCAAATCTAAATCAACTTTTGAAAAAATCTCTTTTGCACCGATACTCTATAAAATATTTGGCCAGTGCTCTCATAATATTGCCTAGAATCCAATTTCAAGACAGTACCACTCAATTTGAAATCTTTTTACCCAAAACTCAAGACCGAGTAGACAAAATCGAGAAACATTGTCTATTAAAGTGACACGACAACGCCACCGATGCCTCAAAGTGATAGCAATAACCCATTCAAACTTTATTTGGTGGGCAAAACAATCTATATTACAAACATCCAATGAAAATTTGATTATTGAATTAATTTTAATTAATTTCGAAAGAAGAAAAATATATTTTGACATACAGTAATATTTACCTGCAGCATTATTGGAGGTTGCATCTCGTATGTTTTCATAAAGTAAGATTTCATCTAATGGTTCAATGCGTAGGTCTTGATTCTAAATATAAACAGAAAATGAAAAACACAGAAATTCAATTGAAATTTATTAAAAATATAAAACAAATAATCACATTGAAGAATATAGATGCTGATAAAATAATCATAGAATTTGATTATTCATTTTTAATTCACGTATAAATTACGCATAAATAGGGTTAATTGACACATTGTACTTCAGATAACATTAATGCTTACCAGTGTGCAAAAAAAAAAATGTTGTTCTAGTTTCTTTACCGTAGACTTTGAACAAGTTTCTGGGTATTGTAAGTCTTGATGTACATTCCATAGCAACCAATAGGAACTTAAGTTTAGTACTAACAGAAGTTAATTAAACTATAATTATAATTACCTTTTCATTTTGATCATAAATTATTGTTGGTTCTGCTTTTATATCATTTTCATCAATTGATTCCTCCAGTTTTATTATTATTTCACTTTCTTCAATCATATTCTACAATCAAATCAAATAAGTAAGTATTAAAACCTTAATTGGAGGTATCACTATGCACTCAAAAGATAGCACATTGTTCAATATCGCAAAAGGCAGAGATTTTTTACCGATTCATCCTTCCTCCCTTCTGCAACAAATTATTGCAACGAATCACTCCCACCTGGCTAATACAGCACCGCAAGCATCATACAGGGAGAATAGAAATGGAGAAAATAGTAACGCCACTTTAAAGGGTAGTCAATGCAAAAAAATTTCTAACAATAGTTTTTGAGGATGCTTGCTGAAGTGAAAGAGTGGAGATTTTACGCAAATAAAAACAACATTTTTATGTTGTAAAAGAAGCTACAGATCTTTGTTCTAATTGAAGAAAAGACAAAATAAACATTTTCCTGCTCAGGTAGGCAAAATCAACGAGGTAAGAATGGTCCAATGCACATAGCTACCATTATTACATATCCTTCAGATGTTGTTGTGGTTGTAGTTGTTTTTTCTATCTCATGTCATAGACAAACAATCAGAGATCTCCTGCAGACTTACTCTTAAATACTTCCTCGGTCAGATTTGCTCAGTGCATATACTAAACAAAAATTAGCATATTGGCTGATCGGAACAAACACAGACTGTGAATGACAGTTGTGAACTCAAATTTTTTAGGTGAAATTATTCCTGGTTTTTGGTCTGATATGTATTAGCTATATGTACCAGTAATTTAAGGATTGCGGAGCGTGGGTGTACCACTATGTTCGCAATAAAATATTAAGACAGGCAAGTCGACAGAGAAACGCCTAACCGGACTAGGAAATAGGCCACAGAACCAAGACACCAGATAAGGACCATAGACAAAGGAAAGATCCCGGTAGAAGAGAGGCACAAGCAAATGGACCAAGGAAAGGCATCAAAACCCAAGGCACCAGACAAGGATGACAGGCAAGGAAAGATCCACAGTACACTGACATTTTCTCCTATATGGTCTCGCTTTCTACCCTGCCGGCACAGTAACGTTTTGTCAACGTAAAAAAGACGTTGTTTTGGTGTTAAAACGTCATAACAACGTATTTTTTTCGTTGCGAAAACTCACTTACCCATTGAGTATATTCTGAATGAGCAAAATTGACACCGTTGGGAATATTTGTTTTCGAATACAATTGGCTTAAATATTTTGAATATGATTGGCCTATATATTTAGCGGTTAATGTTGTGAGTATAAAAAAAATATGTAAGTTGTAATCTATGAAGAAAGAGCAAATTTATAAAAAGATGATATTTAACTGCAAATGGATGGTAAGTTATTCTTAAAAATATATGTAGTCGTTTATTTATTTCCTATACTATTTTCCTATACTTTAGTGTTCGCTTAAATTCCGACTTCTTTATTTTTGTTTGTTTAGAAAAACGGTATATAGTCGTATAGAAAGCTACTGTTCACGGTAGTCTAACAAGATATGTAATGTGTGCATAGATATACAGAATAGGTCGATTAAAATTATGAAAATATTATGTGATGAGTGATAACATGTATAATTTGACGCAAGTAGCAGCAACAAATATGGCACGTACAACCGCATCAAAGATGGAAAGAACAAAAATAACGCAGGAGAACTGTTATAAAAGAAAGATCAGATTTGTTTTTTTATAATTTTTGCTAGTGAACCCAGAACATTATTTTGTTGATTTCTATTATATACTGTATTTACTACGTATTTTGTGAGAGATACTTTAATATCAGAAACTTTGGCAGTTGGATTAACGAATAAGGTAGCTTATATTCGGCTTACATATGGGCTTATAAACAATTATTCCAAGGCTTGGTAATGTATATACACCTTATGCGAGCATTTCAAGAGTTTTGTTTCTACATTATGCTTCTCAGCGCGCAAAAACTTGTTCAAAGTCAGCAGAAAAGACACCATTTCCAACGTTCTTTACTGTCAATTTTGAACAAGTTTTTGTCTACTAGGTTGTGTTTCAAGAGTTTTTGTGTTTACCTTATGATTGTGTTTCAAGAGTTTTTGTATATATGTATCAGTATATATTTTGTGCGTTAAAAGGTTTAGCTGAAGACCTTTTAGCGTATTGCCAAAAACCTTTTAGGGTATTGCCAAAGACCCTTTTTAGGGCATTGCTAAATACCTTTTAAGGTATAGCTGAAGACCTTATGGGGTATTGCCAAAGACTTTTAAGGGTATTGTTAAAAATCTTATAGAGTATTAGTAAAGGACTTTTAGGGTATTCCTCAAGACCTTTTAGGGTATTGTTGCTTTTAGGGTATTGCTGAAGACCTTTTAGGGTATTCTTCAAGACCTTTCGGGGTAATGCTTAAAACCTTTTAGGGTATTTCCAAAGACCTCTTAGGGTGTTTCTCAAAACCTTTTGAGGTATTTCTTAAGACCTTTTTGGGGTATTTAATCTTTAAACCCGAAGGGTATTGAATTTGACAATACCATATAGGTTCTGCATTGGTGGGCTCTGTGAGAAAGGTATTCCACAAGACCTTTCAAACTATCAGTGTATATGAACTTTTTTGACACAAATTTATTGTAGATATTCTAGCAATATATGAACTTTTTTGATAGAAATTTATTGTAGATATTTTTTGAAATTCAAATGAAATACAACCAATGTAATTTGAACATAATTTGTCTTCTATACGTTTAGTCAACACCCACATTAATAATAATCATCGACAAATGAAGTCTGTAAGAAGCTCATTTAAATGATACGGGAAAGGGAGTCATACTAAAATGAAGCCCATAAGGTGCTCTTTTAAATGATACGGTAAAGGGAGCCATACTGAAATGAAGCCCGTAAGGTGCTCTTTTAAATGATACAGGAAAGAGAGTCATACTGAATTGAAGCTGGTAAGGTGCTCAAAAATGAGAAGCTTAAGGGAGTCAATAAATAATGATGCCTTTTAGGGAGTCACTAAGTACAAATATTATGAGAACCAAAAGGGAGTCATTCATGGAAAAGAGAAGCTTATGAGAGTCAAAAATGAAACCCCTAAGAGAGTCTAAATGACTCCCTTGGAGAGTCTCCACAGGTACCCTGCAATGATGCCCTAAAGGTTCTCAAAATGACTCCCCTAGAACTGTCAGTGTAGAGGCAAATGGGCATAGAAACGGCAACAGAGCTGAAGGCATCAGATAAAGACCACATGCAAACAGCAAAAGACAGAACCCCAACAGAGTAGCAACGGTGCAAGAAGAATTTAGTACCCCAACATAGAAATTAACAGTATGAATTAGGTGTTTAGGGCCTCTCTATTACGGAGCCCAATGCACAAAACACGTATATTTAGTGTCGACTAGCAGATATCGTGGATAAAGAAAGCAATATATTGGTTAGGAGTGATAACTTGTTTGCCATATAAATGCTCTGCCGATATGACTACATAAATAGGGGTGAGAAAATCGTTTCAGCGAGCTATATTGGCTGAATAATACATTGGACTCCATATAAAGAGGTCCTAAGTCAAGGTTATTATCATCGTCCTTCATCATCATTTAGTCTTATACATTGTATTATAAAAATATCGATCAACTGTATGGTACATAACTTTTCAATTAACTTTACAGCAATGTAATTAAAAGAATAAAAACTTACATTTCGTCTGTGCAATATTACAATAGTATTTTTATTTGAATAGTTTACAACATTTATTTGTCAAAAATATTTCTATAAAAAAAATCGTGTTTAATGACAGGATTAGTATTATTATAATAATAATAAATAATACAAATAAGTATATACATGACAGCCCAAGAAAACTGGTGATTTTAAAATCATCAAGTCAAAAAACGTCATTTCGATAAAAAAAAGTCAGACAAAGGTGTTCTCAAAATGGTAGACTTGTTTGTTCACTGAACCAATGGGAATTTTCTCGCGATTTCTGCCAAATAAGCTCGACAAATGCTTACTTATGTTTACTGCTGTTATCCTTGAGCAGTTAAATCATAATTTTAAATGTCTTCCAAAGTCTTACGACCAAGTAAAAAAATAAATATTTCTCAAAATAAATTTTATAAAGTATTTTTAGTTTTCTACTGTTGAGTTTAATTCTGAACTGTTCGCCTTCATAGCAAATAATTATTCATCAAATGATAATCATTTTTCTGTAAGAATATCTAACATATTATATTCTGTATGTTTAATATGCAAACAATTGGAACAAGATCATATGATCATATAAACAATACATTTTATTATCACAAATCAATTACCGTTTAAATAAGACTAAGAATCTCCATCGCAAAGGGTTTTTATTTAGTATTCTCTTGAAGTCATCATATACTCTCACCACAGCTAAAACATGATGTGGAACAGGCCAGCTAAACTTAAATGGTGGTATAAACAACTTTATGACATTCTGGTACGCATTGAAAGCGAGATTGGTCACGCAAAGATGCGTCCAGTTGGTTTTTATATAAAATAATTTTCATTAAATGCTTCCTGTAGTTTTATTATTATTTCACTTTTTCAAATGTTTTCTACAATCAATTGAGATTCAACATAACAAATGTGATAGTCATATTTTAGACGTAGAACACTATAACTACTGGTTATCACACAATGCCAAGAAAATATAACGAATGTTCCATTCAAAAAATCTCTTATTTTAAATTACCAGGGTCGATCGCCTCTGAATGGATGATGGTTGAACTTTCAAACTCTGCACAAATACAGTCCACTATAAAATGTACATTTCAGCATTAAACTTTGTAACTAAAATCAGCTTAACTAGCAAAATGTCACAGTTTGTCACAGTCACAGTTTTAGGTTGGACTATAGTTCTTGTGAGGTGGATTGTTTTGCATGGAAATAAAATACATATATATTCAATAAAATATGATGTCCTAGCGATTGCTGCTGTCAGAAGATTTTTCTGATGACCAGGCTTCTATTTATGTAAAAATGTTCTAACTTGATAAAACGTGTATATAAACCTGTCTAAGTATGTGATCACGTAATGCCCCAGAAATTGTTTGCCGTGGCCATCTGAGAAAACAGTCACATTAAGCAAATATAATTATCAATCTTTTCCATCACCATGATAAACAACAGCGGTAATAATACAACCAGTGCACAATTTCTTCAAAATCACTGACAAGCAAATGCTCCATGTTAATGCATGTTCTCCACGAAAACAAAAGCCTATGTTGATAAAAAACAATCAAGAAGTAATCATATTTACAAAAAGGATTCTTGTTGTGGTTATTAAAAGAATTCTTATAACAATAAAACGTTAACTTTCGAACAAATGTTTTTAAAGACATCAATCAATGTGCACAAAATTAAATAACACACTAAACAATAAGTCTAGACAGAAAGTGTTTGAATACAGAGTAATTTGTTTGATATACCTCATGTTCGCTTTGTAGAAATCTCTGGAAATAGTTTGTTTGACTCAAATATCTTCCATTCTCTTCGTTGACTTGGAAATCGTTAATGTCTTTTATATCAGCTTATCCCTTCGCTAAGATGTCTTGTAAATCATTAGTGTGTCATATATATCTTCTATTCATTTCTTTAAAATGACTTGCTCATCACTAGTTTCACTATATTATATCATATGTTCCCTTTGCTAAAATGTCTTGGAAATGGTTAGTTTGACTCATACATCTCCTGTTCTGTTCCCTAATATGTCTTGGAAATCGCTAGTGCGTCTTATAAATCTCCCATTC
This sequence comes from Neoturris breviconis, assembly GCA_032360805.1. NCBI lineage: Eukaryota > Metazoa > Cnidaria > Hydrozoa > Anthoathecata > Pandeidae > Neoturris > Neoturris breviconis. The sequence continues at coordinate 9,671 of JAULBZ010006352.1, forward strand.
CTTTCGTTACAATGACTTATTAGTTTGACTCATATATCTCTTGTTTCCTTCGTTAAAATGACTTAGAAATCATTAATTTGTCGCATATATCTCCAGTTTTCTTCACTAAAATGTCTTGAAAAAATCCTTAGTTTGACTGGTATAACTCTTATTTGTGGTTCATACAGTAAAGGTAAACATACTAAAAGTATAAATACCACAATTGTTTGATATAACGTTTCTGTTTTAAAAATTATATTGTTAATTCAAGAATTTCGTAATTTTAAAATACAAAGTTTGTATTTCAAAAACAAGAAGTTCGTATTTCAAGATACGAATTTTGCATATTTTATTCTTATTGATACAAAAATCGTAGTTCTTTACTGTATTTACATCTGCAAATTCATATTTTTTAAATAAAAAATATGATCGTATTTTTACGAACTGAAAGCATTTTAACATAGGGAAAACGAGAGAATTACAAAGCAAATCAATGGTTTGAATAAAAAAACTCAACAACCTTGACCTTTTCCGTAACGAAAGAATGAATGAGCATTGTTTTAGTCGTAAGTCATTACAATAATTTTTACTTACATGTGAACAGGACTTTAATAAAGTTATAACCATAAAATAAACATTCTATTTTAAATAGATACTGTATGTCGAGACATTTTGTTTTCACATCCTATTTTATTAAAACTGGTAAAACGGGAGACTAACCAGTGAGCAAAGATTATTCATGCATTTCTAAATAAATACTTTAAATTCAAACTCGTTTTTATGTGATTTTTTAGATGTATGTATATTTGTTACTTTATCTCGTGCATACTACCAGCTAAGTAATAATAGAATTCAAAATAATGCCTACCTGATCATCAATTTTCGATTGCTCTTCATTAATATTAATTCCAAACAAAACCCCATCGTCTACATCAAAGTTTTCATAAGCATCTTCTTCTAGTTTTATTATTATTTCATTTTTATCTTCCATTTTGTTCTAAAAATGAGGAGCAAGCAAATTAAAATACACCATTTTAAAGTCATTATAACATTATTTGCAATAGAAGAACAAACTCATTATAGTAATAACCCTAATGTTTGTGACAAAGGCATCAGGGCTAAAGAAATAATGAGAGAAATTTGATTTAAACCAAGGAAATATTTTGGAATAAAAATAAAACTGAAAGGAAATGGTCACAGAAAGAGAAATATATTAATGTGGGTAGTAATTACATCCTAGGTTAGAGAACAAAAGCAAATGAATGTTAACTGTGCTTATTTATACATTTGTTTACATTCATTTTCTTTACTGCACTCAAAATATTTTTATCGTTATCAGATAAGTAAACATTATCTCAACAAATTTAGTATGGGTACCAGACTTTCCTAATTCACTTCATGTGGATATTTAATATATTGGGTATGCATCAATATCTAATTGAAAGAAATCCTATTCATAAACTGTAAATGGTTATTTGAAAAGGTGAGACTTTTATTCAAGGGTAATCTTCATTTAATGCATGACTAAGAGCTGTTTGCGTAAATAAGGCATCGGAATAATGGAGGTGCTTATTCAAGGAAGAACTTAATAATTGACAAAATAGACAGTGTAGACAGTTTTATTTAAAGGTTGGGTCCATTGAAAGGATGGTGTTTATTCAACACATTAGGTAGGTTAAGAAGGAACATTAGAGCCAGAACCAGGAGAATGCTATGTCCAAAGTAATCAGAAAAGTCATTCAAAACCTAAACTAGAGATTCAAATTTTAGTATTGTTTTGAAAACATACCAATAGTTTAACAAAAAGAGCAATTATTAGAGGAAACCTATGGTACATAACAAATACAACCTAACCACTTCTTACAAAGTTACATTTTTTACATTAGTTACTACTCATAAATGAAAAACACACAAGATAATAAAAGTATCCATCTCTATATATATACCAAAACAATCGCAAGCAATAAGTAAAATACTATTAAATTACTTGCAGTATAACCTTTCTAAGAAAAACCATTAATGATTTTTCTTAATAGGTTTTAAAGTCTTAAATAACGAAAGAATGTTCTTTGAATGTCAAAATGTATTGGAAGATGGCCGCATTTGCCCAGTTGTTTTGTACTCCTATTGAAATTAGTTTAGTTTATTGTGTCATAGACGATCACTGAGTGTACTTTGAAGTTTGACCATAGGCCTAACTGGGACAAGAAAACCGTAAGAGAATGGATGAAATAAATAATTATGCAATCTAACAGAGTATCCATTAGCAGATAAGAGGTTTCATATATATGTCGGAACTTTTCTCCTAATATAAATCATTATGTCTATGAAATGTTAAACTATATCATTTCATTTGCTTAACACTTTATTCAATGTAGTTACAGCCTTACAGAACGCCAGGCTCCTAATATTGCCTTAAATGCGGAACAAAATTTAATATTGCTAATCTTCAGAAACATGACCCAATAAAAACACCATTGCTGAGACTGAATTTTGAAAGCAAGAGCCTGTTAAAACTTTATCTGGAAAACCTTTATGAAGAGATAATTACATCAAATCACTGTGAAGGAGAGTAGTGAAATTTCATACTATAGCCTAAAGCAATGCTCGAAAGTAACTCCTCCACAGTGAATGTAAATTGGATACACACATTATAAACACTTCATAGCATCATGTATTTGGGAACATGGCCTATTAAGAAAAGCAGGACGCACAGTGATAGCAATAGACCATCCAAAATCAGCCCTCTGAATCCACGACGGCATTCAGCAATGCCGTCGTAATTGCCGTAGGTCTATCAATCTACGACGGCAAA